>PVJC01021734.1:0-27976 GCA_004026665.1 Murina feae
CACATATAACTACTAATAGTCTACTGTTGACCAAAACCTGACTAATACATAAACAGTTGATTAACACATAATTTTTGTATTATATGTATTATATACTGTGTTCTTACAATAAAGTAAGCTAGAGAAAAAGAAAATGTTTTTAAGAAAATAATAATAATAAAATATATTTACAGTACTGTACATATTTATTGGGGGGGGGCAGACACATGTTAGTGGACCTGTGCGGTTCAAACCCATTCAAAGCCAAACTGTATTTTAATTATAATTAAAATATTGACTGTCTCTTTATGTATTTACAAATTAAATTTTATCCCCTAAATTAAGAGATTTAAGAAAATAAAGTCATAAAGATTTTTTCTTTTTTTTTTCATCTTTTTTTTTTCATTCTCTTCCTCTTCCTCATGGCAAGAAACCCAAATATGAGAAATTGATTGTTATAATATTTCAATACTGTTATCTTACAGGTAATATATTAATTACTTTAGCAATATTCTAGAATAAGTTATAAATGTTAAGGTATGTTAGCTGAATGAATGACTTAAAAACAATATATTGACATATTGCCTACATATCTTCCATATTCTGGTTTTCAAATATCTGTGTGCTGTGTGATTGGGAAAATATTCCTAAAGAACTTAAAAGTGATTGTTGCCCATGATAAATTTGAGTTTCCAAATAAAATTAAAATTTGGAGAAAATTGTTTTGCCAGTGTGCACTTAATACTTTCTCAATACTTAATGGCTTACCCGATGAGATTGGTGGTGATATATAAGGAAATTTGTCAACATTCTTCTTTCTAAGCTGCATAACTCAGTGAATTAATGTTTTCCAAATGGCCAATACATCATGTTCCCTCCCCCCTTTTTTATATATACTCATTCTCTCCTCAAAGAAGAAAAGACAAAAGCCCTATTCAATCATAGAATTAAGATCAAAGTCCAAGATTGTTGGGTAATTGACAGCAGACTCCACCTGAGGGGATAATGTCCAGTAGCCTCAAAAGGAGGCTCACATATGGCTCTTCTTGAACCAGACAACTTTGAACTGTAACCACAGGTTGTGCTGCCTTCAACGCAAGAGATATATGTGGTACAGAGACAGGACATTTTTAACAAGTACTCCTAATGAGAATGAAGGGAATCACAGAAAAAGCCAAAACTGGTTACTGAAAATTCTGAAATCTTTTTGATCAGGCATTTTGAGGGCTTGCTGTGAAGTGTCCCTTAAGTTTTTGATTATGTACACTGAGAGTAGCCTTCTTGTTCATCATTGTCTTTCAGAGATTTTCTTCTTTAAGCCATTCCGGAAGTGACTATGAAGTGGCATAGGCTCCTTGGAGGCTGATCAGCTTAGCCTTCTTTCTGTTCTTAGATGGCTTTCCTGGTGGTTATTTTCGGATATAATTTCTTATGATCTCAGCTGATGCATTTGTAGTCAGTATAGTTCTCTAGAAATTTAGTAGATTTATCTATTTAATTTTAAATTCTATATGCAGTAACTGTAGCCATTACTCTTTTCATAGAATAATTCTCTAATCTGTTCTATTTCTTCGTCCACTCCTTCAGATTCTCTACTTTTCCATTAGACTGTGCCTATCAGGCTTTGAGATGAGCACACTTTTAAGTTTCACAGTCTGCCCTCTCCTCTTGTCCTTTTTGTCCAATTAAAAGCTCCCACTAAGTGCCAACTTAATCCGTTCAAACCTTTTTTTTTTTTTTTAATTTTTATTGATTTTTGTTACAGAGAGGAAGGGAGAGGAATAGAGAGTTAGAAACTTTGATGAGAGAGAAACATGAATCAGCTGCCTCCTGCACATTCCCCACTGGGTATGTGCCTGCAACCAAGGTACATGCCCTTGACCGGAATCAAACCCGGGACCTTTCAGTCCACAGGCCGATGCTCTACCCACTGAACCAAACCAGTCAGGGCTCCGTTCAAACCTTTAATTTAGTGTGGTTCTCCTGACAGTTGAGGAAATTGAGAAGTTGAGTAATTTTCCCCAGAGCACACAGTTGTTAATTGATAGCCTTGGACATTGAACACTGGCAGTGGCTGCAGGTGCTGCTGGGGAAAGCTGCTCTACCACTTTCTTGATGATGGTGATCATTTACTCTTCATAAAGCAGGACAGATGGGAGCTAAGTGGATGTGTTTACATTGGGTATAGCTAAGTATCACAGTCCATCAAGGAAGTTATTCAAAACCGTTTACTTGAGATTGTTATATTGTGAATTTAGATAATAATGCTACTCCTGGAATGTTATGTGTCTTTTTAAATTTCTTTAGCTCCAAGGGACTAAACATGTTTTAAAAATGTTAACCATGTGTATTCCAGGGTTCTAAAAATTTTCTCCAGACAGGAAAATGATTTCCTTTCACCAGATTGCCAGGAAGATCAGAGAATATGTGTTTGGTTAAGGAAAAGCAGAGCTTGTATGGGTATTTACAAGGTGTTATGAAGGTGTGTTGAAATATTAACTATTCTTAAGGAGATTCCAGCGCTCTTACAAGTGAACTTTTCTATGTAAGGAATCAAGACTATGTTTCTGTTTTCCACCTGTGTATAACTGAATCCAGGATCACAGAAGAATTCATTTGAAGAACCTATTAACAAAACCTAAAATCCAGGTAAAATATAAAGCAAGTGTTTCATTTCTAACATTAAATACTGCCCTCTCTGGGGATGAATTATCCATACCAGTTTTCATACTATTCCTGGTGCTTCTTATGTAATCTTCCAACAAAGAAGCCGCATATATCTCACATTTTTCTTCTTGAAAACATGCACTGATCTTATTTTCTCATTTTCCAGCTTTGTTCTCTTCTAAAGATATAAATAGGACATTTATCATTAATTTGTCTATTCTAGTGGGTGAATGAATAATAATGGCTAAATATGTGTTCTCTTCCAAGTGATCTAATTGCATTTTAATAGGGCTTGTTAATTTTCTATGGTTTCTAATTCACAACTCAAGATATTGAGATAATAGTAGTAATTTCAGATAATCTACAGGCTAATGTCACATATAACTTAAGAAAATTAGACCGAGGGCTATCCAAATCATCTGATGCAGGGAAACTTTGATTCCACATTTATTGTCATTATTTGTTTCAATTAGTAGCTCTCCTAGAAAGTCATCAGCTTCAATATATAATATAATAAAAGAGAAACATGCAAATTGACCATTACAACCAGCCAATCAGAGCGGCTGTATGCAAATTAACCCAGCCAAGATGGAGACCAACAGCCATGGAGCTAGAGCAAACCAAAGGCTTCTGTTGCAACTGCCTGCCTAGGCTGGCTGAGCCTCTGCTCACGGCCATGCCCACCAGCCAATCAGAGGGGCTGTATGCAAATTAACCCAGCCAAGATGGAGGCCAACAGCCATGGAGCTAGAGCAAATCAAAGGCTTCTGTTGCAACTGCCTGCCTAGGTTGGCTGAGCCTCTGCTCACAGCCACGCCCACCAGCCAATCAGAGCGGCTGTATGCAAATTAACCCAGCCAAGGTGGAGGCTGGCAGGGCGGCTGTGCACTGGGAGCCTCAGCGGCCAGCATAGCTGTGCCAGGTGTGTCAGCTCAGTGGGAGGGGGGGGCCTCCTTGGGGCGTCCAGGAGCACCCGTCCAGGGTCCACTACCTTCATCCGCCCCCCAGGGGCCTCCACAGGGCATGCGGAAGCATCTGCTGCACAGTGTGGAGAATCTGAAGCCAGTTCACTGCCCAGCTCCACCCCGGGTGTGTTTGCTCAGCAGCAGGGCCCCACCGAGGAATTCTGCACCAGTGTCCGCCCCTGGCTTGCCACCCAACTCTGCACCAGGTGTGTCCCCTCAGCGGTGTGGGCCCACCAGGCGTGTGCAATCATGGGCCCTCCGGTGGGAAACATCCAGACCTGCACTCACCAGCCTTCCCAGCCCCCAGTGCACGAACCCTGAAGGGGCTGTGGGCAGCCTGAAAATGGCCCTCAGCCCCTCACCCAGGCTGGCCAGGCATGCCAGCAGGTGGACATCCCCCCCGAGGTGTCCGAGACTGCAAGAGGGCACAGGCCGGGCTGAGGGACCCCCACCCCCCGAGTGCACAAATTTTTGTGCACCGGGCCCCTAGTATTTAATAATACACACTATTTTTAAACAAACAAATGAGACCATTTATGTGTGAAAGGTTGAAATAAATTTAAAGTCATTAATTTGTGATTTACTTTGTATTTTCATTAACCATAAGTAAGGATATACAGAAATCATTGAACTATTAACATACGCTTTTTACCCTTCTTAAGAGTACATGTGCAATATTTAAAACATGCAATAAATAGGTGTATGGAGTTAAAAAAACAGGTTTTTGGAGTGTATGTGTGTATATATGTGAATGTGTATGAGGGGGAAGAGAGAGAGAGGCAGAGACAGAAACAGAAATGGGTTAAGTGTTTAAAAGGATGATCATAAAGAAATAACTTAGTCTTTTCTATACATTTTATAGTAGAAGATGCCATTTCCTTTATAAGAACAACTGTGTTTGGAGAGCTCATTATTTTCTTTTTTCCTCCCTTAAATGTCATCGAAATGGAAATTGTTGCAGTGAGACTGACTAGTGATGACAACCCTGGTCAAAACTGACCTTTACTTACTTGATTCATGACATCTCAACAAGGCTTTGTCATCATTAACAGCAATGTATTCAGTCAGATTCTCTGAAGTAGGGCCCCAGAGCTTTCTTTTATTGAAATATTGTAGTAACTAATTTCTCAATCTTGATTTCTTGCCAAGAGAAAGAGAGAATGAAAATGAAAAGAAAAAAGAAAAAAATCTTTATGACTTTCTTTTCTTGACTCTCTTAACGTAGATCAGAAATATTTGTTTTTGAAATAGTTACTTGGAAAATTAATTCATCTAACAAATATTAAGCCTCTATTATGTTTTAAGAATAAAAACACAGCAAAAATGATTTTATGGTTTTATGTTCAGTAGGTATGGGGACCAACTGTCCAGGTTGGCCCAAAACTAACTTGCTTTTAAAATGGAAAGATATACATCTTGAGAAATTCCTTAGTCCAAGGCAAATGGAAGTATGATTATGTGCACACCTAACTCTAATAGAGAATAATTGTAGAGAAAAAGTGACTTCAAATAATATGATTTATACCATTCTATACTTTTCATTTGTCCAGAATTGGCAGCTCATTGATTAATTTAGGTTGCAGATATGTTTGGCTTGGTGTACTATTTATTTTTATGTAACAAATTGTCCCAACACTTAGTATCTTAGAACAACACACATTCATTATCTTTTATTATTTGAGTTATACATCTGGGCATAACTTAGATCTTTTGGACTGAAGGTCTTAGTTTCTTTCTTATAGTTGTTTGGATGCCAGCCTTAGTTCTTTGCCAGTGAGCCTTCCAAGATGGCAATTTGCTTTAAAATAGTCAACCAAAGAGTGAGTCTGCTAGCAAGCCTGCAGTCAATATTGTCTGTAACCTAAGCACAGGAGTAATTTACTGTATTTTATTTATGAAAAACAAGTCACTAGGTACAATCCACATGCAATAGAAGAGAATTACATAAAGATATAAATACCAGCAGGTAGGGACCAAAAGAGGCAATCTTATGGTCAGTCTGCCATACTTGACTCTCAAAGTATATACACAGTATTTTCTGGCATATAAGATGACTTTTTAACCCTGGAAAATCTCAAAAATCTTCTCAAATAATGAGAAGGCTAGTGAGAGAAGTGACCCAACTACCTCCTCTACTTTCTCCCTCTACCATTTCTACCATTTCAACAGTTTTGTCTCGACTTTTGAGAAGCTTTTCCTGGGTTAAAAAGTCATCTTATACACCTGAAAATATGGTAAATTTATTATATGTAACTATATATTATTATATGGGATAACATTCTATATTAATATAGAATGCTAGCATTACTTCCTTCTAGACATCATCCTCTCTCCCAAAGTTAATAATTTTTCTAAGTTCTATGACTGTAGATTACTTTCTCATCTTTTTGACCTTCATATGAATAGAACCATACAATAAGTACTGTGTTATTTCTGGCTTCTTTTATTCAATATTTTATTTTATTTATTATTTTATATATATTTTTTATTGATTTTTTACAGAGAGGAAGGGAGAGGGATAGAGAGAAACATCTATGAGAGAAAAGCATCGATCAGCTGCCTCTTGCACACCGCCTACTGGGGATGTGCCCGCAACCAAGGTACATGCCATTGACCGGAATCGAACCTGGGACCCTTCAGTCCCCAGGCCGATGCTCTATCTATTGAACCAAACTGGCCAGGGCTATTTTTGAAATTCATATACATTGCATATATATCATCAGCTTATTTTCCCAATTATTATAGACTACTTACTATATGAATGTATCATAATTTATTATTTTACTTTGCCTCAATTAAAGAATTAATGTTATAATGAATCATTGTGCATAATAACCTTTTATATCTCCATTTCCTTTTCTATAAATTTTTCCCACTTCAATCTTTATTTTCTTCCAGTCTTCCATGTCCTCATGGTACTATAGACTCGACTCAAGGAAGAGACTCATATAAACTTATGCCCACAAGGAGCTTCTGTTGTTGGATTTGCACTCACTAAAATTAAAAATAAACATTTAAAATAATCTCTACATTTTAAAAGAAGACACCTCTGATGTGAAAGTGTAATTTGGGTGAAGGGGAATCTATACAAATAAAAGAGTAATATGCTAATTAGACCAGGTCGACCAGGCATCTTCTGGACATTGACTTCCTTCCGGACAAAGCCATGGTGACAGGGGCCAAGGCAGAGGTGGTTAGGGGCTATCAGGCCAGCAGGGGAGCAAGCAATTAGGAGTGCAATCAGGCTGGTGCAGGAGAGCAAGCAGTTAGGGGGTGGTCAGGCCAGCAGAGGAGAGTAATTAGGGGGTGATCAGGCCAGCAGGGGAGGGCAGTTAGGGGGAAATCACACTGGCAGGGGAGAGCAGTTCGGAGCAATCAGGTTAGCAGGGGAGGCCAGTTGGGGCCTATCAGGCCTGTGGGGTGGGGGCAGTTGGCCATCAGGCTGGCAGGGGGGGTGCAATTGGGGGCCATTAGGCCAACAGGGGAAGGCAGTTAGGGGCGATCAGGCCAGCAGGGGAGGGCAATTGGGGGTGATCAGGCTATCAGGCAGAGGTGGTTAGGGGCAATCTGGCAGGCAGGCAGAGGTGGTTTGGGGCAATCAGGCAGGCAGGCAGGTGAGTGGTTAGGAGCCAGGGGTTCCATATTGAAGAGGGTGCAGACTGGGCTGAAAGACACCCCCCCCCCCCACCATGCACAAATTTTGTGCACTGGGCCTCTAGTCTATAATAATAAAAGCATAATATGATAATTAGACCAGATGTCCTTCTGAATGACCTTCCAGACAGAGCTGGGGCTGTGAGGGTCAAGGCAAGCTGCCACAGCACAACCGACCTGGTAGGTTACAATAGGTGGGTAGCACCTCCCTCTGCAAGGGAAGCCCAGGTTCTGGGTGCCAGAGGGAAGCCAGTACAAGCAGCTGGAGGGAGGAAGGACTACTCTTGCACAAATTTCGTGCATCAGGCCTCTAGTATTTAATAAAACACACCTGACAGTACACACTCACTTCATCTAATATAATGGTAGGTTGACCTTCATGATTCTGAAAATATATTTAGTTATAGTTGAAAAATAATTTCTTTCACAAAATACCAATATAACTTCAATTTGAGGTGGCAATCTGATATCCAGTATTTTGCCATATACTCTAAAGTAAGGTGTCTGTTCTCTGAGTGTATTGAGATGATATTAAAATCAAAAAGCAGAGATGCACATGTGCAGCCTTGGAAAGGAGATATTATGCCTGAACCACAGGCAGTGTAGACAGAAAAAAACAAACTACAAATTCAAGGTAGTTATTTGGAACTTGTTCTAAAAAATTTAAACCCTTTACTAAATTCCTCCAAAGCCTATTAGTAGTTAAAAATATTATAGGAACTTGGAAATTATTCCACTGGGAATACTTAATGTTTTCTAAGTTCTTCCATTTAGGATTTGTAATTCTGAGTAGGCCTATTTGCACCAAATTCAGCATTTCTTATTCATGTTTGGGGAGCTATATCCACTTTAATCTTAAAACTCATTTATACATGTGTGCTTATTTTCAGAAAAACAATCTGAATATTCAGTTGTGGGTGTGGTAACTTTCATGTTTGCACATTTGGAATTTCTCATGTGTTGAAAGCCTTGCTTACTTTTAGTTTTGGATGAAGATCATATCTTCCAAATAATCTCATTAGCATGATGTGTTGGGGAGTAGAGAGGGGCACTCCCCTAAAGTTACGTACTAGGAGGAAATTTCAACACTTTCACAATCTAGCTTATTTCAAATAAACAAAAAATGAAGTGGTTTATGCATAATAGATCCCTGCTGTGCTATGCTGTATTTTCATGACTAATTTCTTCACTAACCACAGCCTCACAGCTTATGACCTTAAAACAGCAGGCATTCTTTATAAAAACATGGGCTTACTGTTAGGGTTGTACTTTTTCTCATCCACAAACTCCCTGGTGACTTGTTAACTATCCAAACATAAATGTTTTCAAACGACTTATGGAAAATGCAGTTGTAAGATTTTTTTGGAACCATAAAAGGAATTTTTCTATTACAAAGTCAAAACTAAAATAATAGTAAAGACTAAATTTTTATCCTAACAATGAATTTAATACATTTAATTTTTCTTCTCAGAAATTGCAGTTCTGGTAAGGACTTTGAGGTATTATTTAGTCATTTCCTCATGCTGGAGCAGAATGACAAACTCTCTCAACTGAGAGTTCTAAGTGACGTACCTGAAGCTAACAGGTGACTTTGAGATAGATACTTGAACCTGGTATTTGTTCTACCTTATATCTGTTTTATGATTACTATATATTTTAAAAATTCATATTTTTATTGATTTCAGAGAGGAAAGAGGGAGAGAGAGACATAGAAACATCAATGATGAGAGAGTCATTGATTGGCTGCCTCCTGCATGCACCCTACTGGGGATCAAGCCTGAAATTTGGGCATATATTCTTGACCAGAATCAAACCTAGTAACCTTCAGTCTGTGGGCCGATGCTCTATCCACTGAGCCAAACCAGCAATGCATGACCACTATACTTAAAAATCATATACTGTACATCTTTATGTCAGAAGCACATCTAACATTTTCTAGTTATTAAATTTTCTGTTAGTTCCACTATATATCATTAATGTGCCTTGAATTGGTTTGATCTTCTAGGGGAAAATTACTATATTTCAGGTGAAATCTGCTTAAATAAATAACAGTGAGGTTCCCTTTAATACCATGAATTTTTCCTATTTAGCTTCTCTAATGGAATTATTAACCAAATGACAGAAACAAGGTTATTGTCAAGTATCAAATAAATCTCTTAAAATTTGTCATTTGTTTTTTATCTTTAAAAATTCTCCATGACTCAACCACAAGATCTTTCCATTCTCTAGGACTGAAAGTCTCCTCAGGAGTCTGCTGATTCTGCAAGTGGGCAGCAGAATTGTATGAGGGTACTGATTGAATATGCAATGAATAAAATTTTTGTGCTCATTAAATGGATAAAAAAAGCAAGTGGCTTGGATTTTTTCACTTTCTCATCCATTCTCTCAGCATTTATAGATAATACTAGGGGCCCAGTGCACAAAAATTTGTGCACTCAGGGGGTCCCTCAGCCCAGCCTGTGCCCTCTCACAGTCTGGGACCCCTCTGGGGATGTCCACCTGCTGGCATGCCTAATCAGCCTGGGTGAGGGGCTGATGGCTGTTTGCAGGCTGGCCAAACCCCCCAGTGTGGACCCTCACCCCATTAGGATATGACCAGCCTGGGTGATGGGCTGCGGGCCATTTTTAGGCTTCCCACAGCCCCTTCAGGTTTTGGGTCTCTACTGGGGTGCCTGGGCAGCTTGGGTGAGGAGCTAAGGGGCGTTTACAGGCTGCCCACAGCCCCTTCAGGTTTTGGGTCCCTACTGGGGTGCCTGGGCAGCCTGGGTGAGGAGCTGAGGGGTGTTTTCAGGCTTCCCACAGTTCCTTCAGGTTTTGGGTCCCTACTGGGGTACCTGGCCAGCCTGGGTGAAGGGCTGATGGCTGTTTGTAGGCTGGCCAAGCCCCCCAGTGGGGTCTCTTACCCCATTGGGGTGTGGCCAGCCTGGGTGTGGGCCTGAGGGCTGTTTTCAGGCTTTCAGGCTGCCCACAGCTCCCATTGACCCAATGTCCCAGCAAGGCTGGCAGGAAGCAGGTGTCTGGGGTTTATTTATCTTCTATAATTGATACACTGTTCCTTTAAGCCGAGGCCTAGGCAGGTAATAAAGCCTGCTTCAGCTCCGTGGCTTCTATAGTTGAAAGAATGTTGCCTAGGCAGGCAGTTTCCTCCATTGCTGGTGCAACGGAAGCCTGCTGTTTGCTTCAGCTCTGAGGCTTCTATAATTGAAACAATGTTGCAAATATGTTGCCTGAGCCTGGAGAAGCCCAGATAGCCCACAGACAGTTTACTCCTGGTGCAATGGAAGCCTGCTGTTTACTCCAGCTCCGTGACTGCCAGCCTCCATCTTGACTGGGTTAATTTGCATACAGCCCCTCTGATTGGCTGGTGGGTGTGGCTTAGGCATCCCGTAGAGTGGTCAATTTGCATATTATGCTTTTATTAGATTAGATATAGAAGCACTTTTTCCAACTTAAGAGTTCTTGAAATCTGTTTTGCTAAAACCCTTCTCTGGGAGAATTGCATACCATCCACTACCTCTGTAAGCATGCTATTTGTATTAGTCTTCCCTTCCTTATGCCTTGCTACTAACGGGAACAGAGTCAGACAGCAGTTTATCCAAGATATTATTTATAATTACATATATATATATATTTCATGTATATAAGATTATAATTCAACATTTGTATTCACTACATAGTGATCACCACTGTAAGTCTAGTAACCATCCACTGCAATTGAATCAGTTACAATTGATTCCTTTATTATAGTCACTTTATAACATTTAATCTTTTATTATTCACATCCATGGTTAGTGGTAGATAAAATGATCTCTAATTTAAAGATGGAAAATTGAACCAAGATCAGTTAATGCACCCAAGGCTATAAAAGTATTAAAACTATGAAATAGTGTGGAAATGGGTGTCAGAGAAATCTTTCAAGTCTACGTTAATACACAAGACCCAAAGTATCCTCTTAACTACTTAGGCCAGCAATTTTGAATCTCTTTCATCTCATGGTAGACATAAACTAATTACTAATATTCTGTAGCACACCAAAAATATATATTTTCTGCCAATATCACAGAAAAATAGGCATAATTTTGATTCATTCACACTAACAGCTATAGTTGTATTGGCTGTTGTCATCTTTTTATTTGACAATTTAAGGGAAAAGAGGTCAGTACCCTTAAGTAGTCAGGTATTGCATATTTTAAAAATTCTTATGGCACTTTGGTTGAAAATTGCTGACTTAAGCAGGCACAGGGCCTGTCTTCCAGAGTGGAAAATGAAAGAGCATAGTAACTTCAATTGATATATTATTTTAGTTTGTTGGAAGATGAATGACTACAGGTTTAACATAATTAAATTTTAGACATTGTCCGTATATTACTTTTACCAATTGCTATATAAATCATGTAATCTCAGCAGTCTTCCATTTCTGTTATGACTTACAACTTTATTTAGTGAAAACAGTTCTGGACTTATAATCAGGGAACCTGGGCTCAGTCCCAATTCTGCAATTTGCTGGTTTTGTGATCTTGGACAAATGTTTTATATTATCTCTGTCTCATTTCCTTATTAGTGAAATGGAGAAATTAAAATTTGCCTGTTTCAAGTTTATTATGGAAATCAAAAACTATGTGAAAGTCCTTAGAAAGTTAGATAGCTTTATTATTAATCTATAAAATATTATAATTTTACATTGGATCTTTTATTGGAACTTTTAAAAAAAATCTGTGGGTCTACATTAGCTTCTGATATTTCCATTTTCTAGCACATGTGCAGCATGCAGCTCTGGCCTGATTTCCTTCTTCAAGATTAGCAGTTCTTCGTTACTTACTTTACAAAGGTTAAAGATCTCAGAATAACCTTTTTGATTTAATGAGGCTTGGCTCCAAATTCTGTCTCAGAAAAAAAATAATTTTCCATCAGGAAATGACTCCCAAACTCATTTCATTTCCTTCAGGATTCACCTACCTCTTACTTCTGTTATCTCTGTTCTCTAACAGAACTGAGTCCTAGTCCAAGCTATTTGCTTTCAGAGTTAGGTGGCTTTCGTGTGTTGCTTTAGCCCTCAGACAACATATTCCTAGCTTTTAAATGTAATCATGAATAAAAGCAATTCTCACAGTGTGTCAACACATATTTGGGGTATCATGATTAGCTGTGAAGTAGGAGCAAATAATTTATTACTAACTCGAATCTACTAATTTGGGAAATTACTTACTTCTGTTTTTTCAAATAAATTACAAATTTCTTATTTCTTCCCCTGAGTGAAAGTGGTTCACAGATGTGATGTACAAGTTATTTCATCTACGTTATATGCATTGTGATTGGAAAATCACTGGTTTAAAACAAGTAATTTCTAAATTCTACTTCTAAAATTTTTATGACTTATAATTTAAATTTTTTAATTTAAATTTTCTTTAAATGTTTATTTCTGATGCACCCCAGGGCAGTAATATGTAAGTGAGATGTGACTGTTGGTCGTGATAAAGTGTGGATTAGGAGAAGAGAGAAATAGTACCAACTTGTTCTATGCAGGCTGGCAAACACCAATTATTATCAGACATGAATGGGAAGAACTTGGCAAAAAGGAATCTACAGAGCACATGATTTTCTGTTGTGTAAAATACATCAACAACCCTTGACTTTAGTTTCCCTCCTCCTGTGCCTCCTAAATCTATTGTAGTTAGTCTTTCACCCTCCTCCAGCTCTTTACCCAAAGCTATCATGGTGAACAAATTAATGATTTCTATGTTGATAAATCCAGTTGTCACTTATCTGTTCTCATAATATTTGTTTTTTTTATTTTTTTAAATATATTTTATTGATTTTTTACAGAGAGGAAGAAAGAGGGATAGAGAGTTAGAAACACTGATGAGGGAGAAACATCGATCAGCCGCCTCCTGCACACTCCCCACTGGGGATGTGCCCGCAACTAAAGTACATGCCCTTGACCTGAATTGAACCCGGGACCCTTGAGTCTGCAGACCAATGTTCTATCCACTGAGCCAAACCAGTCAGGGCTGTTTTCATAATATTTGATCTATAAACAGAATTTTATAAAATGCTTGAAAATTTTTATTTACTTGGCTTTGGTACACAGCACTAACCTGGTTTTCTTCCATTTTCCTTTCTTCAGACTTTTCCTTTTCACCTCTTCTTTCCAGTCACTAAGCATTTATATTACAGAATTCAGTCCTTGAAACAACTCTTTTCCATCATTAATCACATTAATTCATCACACTAGTCTCATGGTTTTAAGTTTTATATATAGGCTTATAAATCTCAAATATTTTTTGCTTAATCTCTCTTATGCATCTGGGCTCAGATATCCAACTGCCAACTTTACATCTTCATATAAATGTCTGATAGATAATCTCAAACTTATCACATCCAAAAACAAATATCTAATCATTTCTCCCAAACTTGCTCCTCCTAAATTTCTTCTTCATCTCAATAAATGATAACTCTGTTCTTCTCTTGATTACTTAAACCAAAAAAACATTGATATTATTCTTTACTTTCTCTTTCTGCCGTCAGACTTTGCATTTGAAACCATAGAAGTTTGGAGACAATGAATAGCGTCTTCATACTCTTCCAAACTAAGAATCATATATCTGGTAAGGGAATCATATATCAGACAAGTAATTTTTTTCCTGTAAACACGATGTATTTAAGGAATTTTTAAAAAAGTTCATAAACTTTGTGTTCCATTTGAAAATCATTTAAAAAATTACTCTAAAAAACTACAGGATTGTACATGGGGAAGAAATTAAGAAATTTCAACTGTGAAGTTTATATATCTATCTACACATACAAATTCTCTCTCTCTCTCTCTCTCTCTCTCTATATATATATATATATATATATATAGAGAGAGAGAGAGAGAGAGAGAGAGAGAGTGTGTGTGTGTATATATATATATATATATATAGAGAGAGAGAGAGAGAGAGAGAGAGAAATGCCCATTAATCAGGAAATGCCCATTAATCAGGATTTGCCTCAGAAACAAAAACTGGACTTTGTTGCACATTCTACAACTTTCTCTAACCTCCTAATTTCCATTTTACAGACATATCTGCAACCAAGGCATGTGCCCTGATTGGGAATCGAACTGTGACCTCCTGGTTCATAGTTTGACACTCAACTACTGAGCCATGCTGGCCAGGCTACACAATCTGATTCTTAACCTCATAATTTTCTCTGCAAATGTCTTATATATAAACTACATATGAATTTTTATGAATGTACTCTCTTTGAGAATATCCATAGCCAAATCATCAGAAGGTCTAAATATTTGATTTGCTTTAAGCTCATTTTATAAAAACTATTTTTGTATATATTTTACTCATTCATCAAGACAGCATGTATTTTATAAGCAGTGAGCCTTTTGTGCAACCCAGTGTTATAAAAGAAATTTCTACCTTGTACCAGGATAAGTAGATGCTAAATACCAAGATAAGCACAGATCAAAATGCAGGACTTAGTAGTGCATATTCTATATCTGGGACCCTGAATCCTAGACAGCTTAGTAAAATCAAGTATGTGAGAGCTGGATGAGGACATGGAGAAGATAGTGAATTTCCTGAAAATGTATTTCTATGAGCTTCATATCCTCCCCACCCAAAGGGGATAATTGCCAGCTTTGTCACATGAGGCCTAGTGGGAGGTGGTGGTGCTTTAACTAGTTCACTTAAGAACATGGTATATGGTCATTATACTTTGGGGAATATCTGACCCAAGAATTCTTGAGGATAAAGAGAGTGAATCACTTCTGTGGATTTTGGACAGGATAGTTGCTCCAGGGTTGGAATTAGGTAGTATTCTGAGTTTGTTGGAGCAAAGACTGTGTGATTCCTGTAAACAAGAAGTGAGCCATGCACTTAGCCAGTGCCAGTGTGGAATCTTCTTGGGTCCTGGCCAACAGAATAGCTCACATACAAGGGTAGAGACCTAAGTAACAAGCAGCCAGAGGATACAAGGGCTTCCTAGGGGCTTCTGAAGGATTTATAACATCTTTCTGAAATAGAGATTTATATGTTGTAATTTAGGGAACTGCGTACAGGTGAAAGAACACCAGGAGAATTTCAGAAGAACTTTTAAAGTGCCCAACTAAAAAAAGAGATGATTTTAAATATTTGCCAGGCCTGGCACTAGTTTATAATAGTGTTCGGTTGAAGTGAAACTATCTTATTCCCGTTATCCTCCTCTCTCCTGTACTTGGAGGGAGGCAGAGCAGGAAGATTTAAAAGCCTAGCACTATTCCTTCCCACTGTCCGAGAATACCCAACTGCTGGCAAGGTGGAAAAAAATTCTGCTCAAAATGAAGATTTATGGATTAACTGACATCTCAGACTAGATATTTTCAATTTTTGATTTGACCTGCTCTGCATCACTAAAAGTGAATATGGGACCCTTGATTCCATAAAGAAATGAATGGAAAGGTCGCGATACCTGCACATATTTCACCCAATGCTATCAGGAAAAGATTTATTAATTAAATAAATTTTGAAAGCAAAATGGAAGACATTTTGATTATAATATACATCCTATATGTCATGTTTCTATGAGATTTATGCAGAAGTATATACTTTGTGACATGTATGTATATATTTCTTTCTAATTTTGACCTGGATTGTATGAGAATTTGACAATAGGATCCAGAATAACATAAAGTCAATAGCTAAAACCTGAAAGATGATACTTTAACTCTAGATATTTTCTATTATATATATGCTTATTTTTACAATCTTACAAAATTCTAGTTTAACGTTGAAGGTCCAGTCCTAGCTCCTAGTAGGTTTTGTACTTACCTATTTTTTTAGATTAGAAAAGTATTGTTTTTATGTTTGATTTTTGCAACCAGAGAATAAAGTGCTTTAGGGATGACTGCTACTGTATTTAGTAGGTAGTAGTACATAATAATTGCATGGAATATTTGAAGACTGTGAATTTGGAGGTTACCATCATTATTTGGTACATTTTTAAAAATTGTATTTGTTTATATTTATTTTAATATTTTAAGACACTAACCTATTACCTTTTATGTACTATTTTGTAATGTATTAAAGTAAGTTTGTATATAGCTAGCAAATATTCATAGCTCTACTTTTTTTCTTTATTGATTAAAGAATTACATATGCGTCCTTATCCCCTCACTGCCCCCCCACCCCCACCCCACTCACATTCAAGCTCTCATCCCCCTGGTGTCTGTGTCCATTAGTTATGCTTATATGCATGCATATAAGTCCTTTGGTTGATCTCTCCCCTACCTTCTCTCTGAGGTTTGAGCATCTGATCAATGCTTCCCTGTCTCTGGATCTGTTTTTGTTCATCAGTTTATATTCATTATAATCCACAAATGAGTGAGATCATGTGATATTTATCTTCCTCTGACTGACTATTTTGCTTAGCATAATGCTCTCCAGTTCCATCCATGCTGTTGCAAATAGTAAAAGTTATTTCTTTTTTATAGTAGCATAGTATTCCATCGTGTAGATGTACTACAGTTTTTTAAATCTACTCATCTGCTGATGGGCACTAAGACTGTTTCCAAATCATCTAATATAATAAAAGAGTAATATGCAAATTGACCGTTACCTGAGACACCTAAACCACGCCCACCAGCCAATCAGAGCGGCTGTATGCAAATTAACCCAGCCAAGATGGAGGCCAGCAGCCATGGAGCTAGAGCAAACCAGAGGCTTCTGTTGCAACTGCCTGCCTAGGTTGGTTGAGCCTCTGCTCATGGCCAGGCCCACCAGCCAATCAGAGTGGCTGTATGCAAATTAGCCCAGCCAAGATGGAGGCTGGCAGGGTGACTCTGCACTGGGAGCCTCCGCAGCAGGCATAGCTGTGCCAGGTGTGTCAGCTCAGTGGGGGAGGGGGGCTCTGGCCTGGGGCCTCCTCGGGGCATCCAGGAGTGCCCATCCCAGGTCCACTGCCTGGCCCTGCCCCCCGAGGGCCTCCAGCAGGCGTGCAGGAGAGCGGGTCCTCCACAGGGCTTGCAGGAGCAGCCATTCTGGGTCCACTGCCTGGCTCCGCCCCCCCAGGGGCCTCCTCGGGACATCCAGGAACAGCTGTCCTGGGTCTGCTGCCTGGCTCCGCCCCCCGGGGGCCTCCACCAAGCGTGCGGGAGTGTGGGGGCCTCTGTGGGGTGTGCAGGAGCAGCCATCCTGGGTTCGCTGCCTGGTTCTGCCCTGGAGGCCTCCTCAGGGGCATTCAGGAGCACCCATCCAGGGTCCACTACCTTCATCCGCCCCCCAGGGGCCTCCACAGGGCGTGCGGGAGCATGGGAGCATCTGCTGCACAGTGCAGAGAATCCGAAGCCAGTCCGCTGCCTGGCGCCACCCTGGGTATGTTTGATCAGCAGCAGGGCCCCACCGAGGGATCCTGCACCAGCGTCCGCCCCTGGCTCGCCACCCAGCTCTGCGCCAGGTGTGTCCCCTCAGCGGTGGGGGCCCACCAGGCGTGTGCGATCGTGGGCCCTCTGATGGGAAATGTCCAGGCCTGCACTCACCAGCCCTCCCACCTCCCCAGTGCACAAACCCTGCAGGGGCTGTGGGCAGCCTGAAAATAGCCCTCAGCCCCTCACCCAGGCTGGCCAGGCATGCCAGCAGGTGGACATCCCACCCTTCCCCCTCGAGGTGTCCAAGACTGCAAGAGGGCACAGGACGGGCTGAGGAACCTCCACCCTCTGAGTGCGCAAATTTTTGTGCACCGGGCCCCTAGTTGCTATATAAATTGTGCTGCTATGAACATAGGGGTGCATATGTCCTTTCTGATTGGTGTTTCTAATTTCTTGGATTATATTCCTAGAAGTGAGATCACTGGGTCAAATGGGAGGTCCCATTTTAGTTTTTTGAGGAAACTCCATACTGTTCTCCACAGTGGCTGCACCAGTCTGCATTCCCACCAGCAGTGCACGAGTGTGCCTTTTTCTCTGCATCCTCTCCAGCACTTGTCATTTGTTGATTTGTTGATGATAGCCATTCTGACAGGTGTGAGATGGTACCTCATTGTTGTTTTGATTTGCATCTCTTGGATTGTTAGTTACTTTGAACATGTTTTCATATGTCTCTTGGCTTTCTCTATGTCCTCTTTCAAAAGGTATCTATTTAGGTCTGTTGCCCATTTTTTTATTGGGTTGTTTATCTTCCTTTTGTTAAGTTGTATGAGTTCCTTGTAAATGTTGGAGATTAAACTCTTATTGGTGATAATATTGGCAAATATGTTCTCCCATGCAGTGGCTTTCTTGTTGTTTTCTTTTGCTGTATAGAAGCTTTTTATTTTGATGTAGTCCCATTTGTTTATTTTCTCTTTAGTTTCCATTGCCCTAGGAGCTGTATCTCTGAAGATATTACTTTGGCATATGTCTGAGATTTTGCTGCCTGTGGATTCCTCTAATATATTTATGGTTTCCCATCTTATGTTTAAGCCCTTTATCCATTTTGAGTTTATTTTTGTGTATGATGTAAGTTGGTGGTCTAGTTTCAATTTTTTGCGTGTATTTATTCAGTTTTCCCAGCATCATTTATTGAAGAGACTATCTTGACTCCATTGTATGTTCTTGCCTCTTGTCAAATATTAATTGAGCATAGTGGTTTGAGTCGATTACTGAGTTCTTTATTCTATTTCATTGATCTATATGTCTGTTCTTGTGCCAGTACCAGGCTGTTTTGAGAACAGTGGCTTTGTAATACAGCTTGATATCTGGTATTGAGATCCCTCCTACTTTGCTCTTCTTTCTCAGGATTGCTGCAGCTATTCAGGGTCTTTTTTTATTACAGTTGAATTTTTGGGAGAGTTTGTTCTAGGTCTGTGAAATATGCTGTTGGTATTTTAATGGGGAGTGCACTGAATCTATAGATAGCTTTGGGTACTATGGACATTTTAATGATGTTGATCCTAACAATCCATGAACATGGTATGTTCTTCCATCTGTTTGTATCTTCCTTCATCCTTTTTTCAGTGTCCTGAAAGCTAAGGGGGGAAAAGAGATTTGAGGAAGATCACACAGGCATTGAGTAGCAGAATTAGAATTTCCATTTTTTCGTAGTATTCCTCACAGCTTCTCTGGATACTCATGGTCTTTATCATCTCCTTTCTTGTCACTTTTCTTTGTAGGAAAAAGTGCACTAAAAATTCAGGAAAATTCTCTTTGGATTTTTATCATATTGCTAATTACTTGACATTATGAAATATGTTCTTCCATCTGTTTATGTCTTCCTCTACCTCTTTTTTTTAACGCCCTGTAGTCTTTTACCTCCTGGTTTAAGTTTATTCCTAGGTATCTCAATTTTTTTGGTGCATTGATAAATGGGATTTTTAAAAAATCTCTCCTTCGGTAAGTTCTATAGCTCTACTTTTTATGGAGTCAGCTGTAAATACTCTTATGGTAAAGTGGAAGAGCAACAAATATGGATAAGAACTGAGATTTTTGCCAGTAAATGGCTGTTTGACTTAAAACTTCAGTTTATTAATAAGTAAAATAATTAGAAAAAAAATGCCAATCCTTTAAGATTGCATACAAAGATTTTAAAAAAACTTTTTTTATACTTAAAATTTATCTCTAATACCTCTTTCTTTATCATGTAACAGAAATTACTATTCTAACACAAGTACATTATAAATTGGGATTTCTTCCTGTATTATATAGATACTATCAGAAGTGTCTTGGCTTTGGAAAGACATGCTGAATATATAAAAAGGCTCTTTTGAAAGGGTTATGTAGTATGACATAATAGCAATAGAAAAAGTGTTACCTGGCATGACATAAAAAAAAAGAAAATTTGTTGAGATATAAAAGAAAGTAGAATTATATTGGTGAAAATGCATCCTAACAGAAGAGCATACCAATCAATGTTTTTACTTATATGAAATTCTTCCATCTGGTACAATTCTAGCAAGAAAATAAATACTAAGGTGGAGTGCTTAATCTCATTTTACAGGGTTAATAATAATAATGATGTAGAGTAAAAGAAACTATTCTTGTGTACTCACTTCTTTTGCAACATATACAGCTGGATTCTATCTTTTATTGTATATATTATTTAAGAATTGTATTTCTTCAAGCTTTGATCATGTAGTTTTCTTACATCTGGTTCTATTTAGCACGTGCAACAGAAAATGTATAAAATGTTAGGTGGACATGTATATCCATATATAATAAAAAGAGTGTGGATTGTCTACAAAATATACATGTATATATTTATGTATAATTTAATTGCTATTTCTATTGTCTTAATAAACATCTATCAGTATGATTTTAAAATGGTTAAAAGTAAACTAGTTAAACTTGTAAGATATTACCTTCATTCAAAATCTCACTTTGGTTACTACTACTAACTTACTATCAATATACTTAAGGTATATTATATATAATTGAAATGTGTATATATCTTTTTTATAACTTAGTATTGATAGGGAAGCAATGTAATTATAGGTCAAGACTGCTCTACTCTGTGACCCTGTGCAAGTAACTAAACCTGTCTTTGATCCAGTTATTTAACTAAAAATAGGTCTAAGTGTAGTATTTACCTCACAGGATATTGTAAGGATTCAAAGAGATAAAACACGTAAACTGTTCAGAATGGTAGATGGCAATTAAACATTCAAAAATGTTATATATTATTATTTTACATTTACATTGCTTGTGTACGTTCAAGAAATATTTGCTATGTCTTTAGAATTAAATATTTTAGTATAAAGTGGTATAATCATTGTTATCAAAACTGTATTATCAAGTAAGAGATTGCTGAATTACAGAAATTGCCCAAATGTTGTATTATTTTTGTTTCAGAATAATTTTTTAAAAATATTTATCCATTGAAAGGGCATTTACTTGGGAACAAAAGTAAGGTGAATGAGAACAGAAAAGAGTAGAATGCTATCTTTCTGTAATAAAAAAGGGAGAATAAGATTACTTAGGTATGTATTTGTTTATTTTGTGCAGATGCATGTGCACACACATGTGAGTACAAACGTGCACATGCACTCAAGAAGGATAAAACAATTATATATGATGATAGAAATGAAAGCAAGACTTTGAGAATATTTTAATACAATTTTTACTTTTGAACCCTGTTAATTTTACATATTTGATTTATAAAATTTGAAAAGATAAAATGAAGCTAACGTTTACATTCAAGAAAGTACATTTTTTTCAGATAACTTTGAAATGCAGGATCTAATTACCTACACAAGTGGCACATCCAAAGGAAGATCATGTTGAACTTTGTCCCTGCTGAAGCAAATTCCACTTTGTGTGGTCAACACCTGCATGGCAGCTTGCACACTGTAGTTGGGGTCAGCACTCACAGTCAGCCAGCCTGAAGGTCAACCTAGTGCATGAATAGGCTATTAGCAGTCAAGACTTGCATAACAAGAGAGCTCACATAACCCAAAAAAGGAACATTCCTGGAATAGCCATCTAAGGTGATCAAGGAGACTGTGCCACTGGTTCCAACAGGAAACCTATTACATAAGGCTACCCTACCAAGATTGAGAGACATAGCCAATTTAACTAATACACAGAAAGAAACACAAAGAGGCAAAATGGGGAGATAAAGAAACATGACCCAAATGAAAGAGATTAATTTCCAGAAATAAAAAGAGCTAAATTAATTAACTTTGGGAAAATGTGTGTTT
The DNA here is from genome assembly GCA_004026665.1 of Murina feae. Classification (NCBI taxonomy): domain Eukaryota; kingdom Metazoa; phylum Chordata; class Mammalia; order Chiroptera; family Vespertilionidae; genus Murina; species Murina feae. The sequence goes on from PVJC01021734.1 coordinate 21,900, forward strand.
TCTGAACTATAGAAAAAAATGTAGTTTTTTAGAAAGAATAATTTTTTAAAATTGAGCTAAATCTTGGGGCAATGCTAATCATCAGTTCTATTGGATAATCATACGGCAATTGCTAATGAGAAGAAGTCCTTCAGTGGCTATGAATGCTGCTCACTGGCTGATGAATGCATAGTCTACAGGTTCTAAGAAAAATTCTCAAGGTTTCCTGTTTGGGGACAATAAAATTTACTTGGATCAAGATTAGAATGTCTCAATATTGACTTTACTTCTAAACATAAGATATATTCAGGTCTGGATTCCTAGTACTGTGTAATCCTACCCCTTCCCTCTCATTATTTACTTACTAGGGGCCCGGTGCACAAAAATTTGTGCACTCGGGAGGTCCCTCAGCCTGACCTGTGCCCTCTCACAGTCTGGGACCCCTCTGGGGATGTCCACCTGCTGGCGTGCCTGACCAGCCTGGGTGAGGGGCTGATGGCTGTTTGCAGGCTGGCCAAGCCTCCCAGTGTGGACCCTCACCCCGTTGGGGTGTGGCCAGCCTGGGTGAAGGGCTGAGTGCCATTTTCAGGCTGCCCACAGACCCTTCAGGTTTTGGGTCCCAACTGGGGTGCCTGGGCAGCCTGGGTGAGGAGCTGAGAGGTGTTTTCAGGCTTCCCATAGTCCCTTCAGGTTTTGGGTCCCTACTGGGGTACCTGGCCAGCCTGGATGAGGGGCTGATGGCTGTTTGCAGGCTGGCCAAGCCCCTCAGGGGATCCCTCATCCTATTGGGGTGTGGCCAGCCTGGGTGTGGGCCTGAGGGCTGTTTTAAGGCTGCCCACAGCTCCCATTGACTCAATGTCCCAGCAAGGCTGGCTGGAAGCAGGTTTCTGGGGTTTATGTATCTTCCATAATTGATACACTGTTCCTTTAAGCCAAGGCCTAGGCAGGTAACAAAGCCTCCTGTTGGCTTCAGCTCCATGGCTTCTATAATTGAAAGGATGTTGCCTTAGTAGACTCTAGGCAGGCAGTTTCCTCCATTGCTGGTGCAACGGAAGCCTGCTGTTTGCTTCAGCTCCGAGGCTTCTACAATTGAAACAATGTTGCAAATATAGTTGCCTGGAGCCAGAAGAAGCCCAGCCGGCTGGCCAGCAAACAGTTTAGTCCTGGTGCAACGGAAGCCTCCTGCTTACTCCAGCTCTATGACTGCCGGCCTCCATCTTGCCTGGGTTAATTTGCATACAGCCCTTTTGATTGGCTGGTGGGCATGGCTTAGGCATCTCGTAGAAACAGTCAATTTTAATATTACTCTTTTATTAGATTAGATAATCTTAGAGTCTGGAAGTTTCTTCTAAGCAAGATACAAAATCTCAGAAAACATTTTGGAAAATATTGATTAATTTACCTGAAATGCAAATAAACTGAAAGACCTCTGCATAGCAAAAACCAAACCAGAGAAAGCAAAACAAAAACTACATAAAGCTAAAGAATGACAAGAAACTCAGTTAATAGTTCATACACCAAACATTTTATATAAGTTCATATGATAAATGCAAATAATCCAGTTGCATAAATGGATAATGCAATGATCAGGCACTTTATAGAAAAAGAAATTCTAGAGGCTAATACATATATAAAGAAAAATAATAAAGTCCACTGAAAACTTAATACCAATTGCAATAGTTTGTAGGAAAAAATGCCATGAAAACACCTTGTTTTTTTTCATTTTCAAAATTATTTTGGTTGCTTTGATTAGACATTCTGTGCTAAATTCTGGTGCCCCTAACTCATTTGAACCAACAGCTGAACTTAAAAAAAATGTTGAATATAAAGATAGGATCTCGTTTTTAATTAAATCAATAAAACCCCATTTTTTCTCTATTCATTATGAAATAGCTATTGCCAAAGAGAGGAAGTGGATACTATTTCATCTTGTTGTAAAAAGATGATGTGGTTTGCAGGGAAATTGTTTTCTTAATAAGCCTGTGGTTTCAAATATATCATTGTTCATCTATGCCATCCTTCCAGTTCCAAAATGTTTCTGTTCCACTTTAGAAATTTGAAATATGTAATTGGAAATTTTTAGTAAAATTCGCATTTAATTTTAAAAAATGCAAATTAAAGTAGGCTTTATCTACCAGCTTAGCAAATATGCTGAAAGTTTTTATAATAAGTGATAGCAAAACCAGGGAAAAATGATCAGTCTTGTATTACTGTGGGAATGTGAGTTGGGTATAATATTTCTGCATGAATTTTGAAAGTATGTATTAAATTTTATTGGACATGTATGTTTGATTACAGCAATATACACCTGGGAATTTTCTGAACACTATTGCATATTTCCAACTTATATGCAATATTGTTTGTTATAGCAAAATGCTACAAAAGTCAAGCAAAATGTTCAACAATAGGATATTGGTTAAGTAAATGTGTTGTATTCTCACAATTAAATATTTACTGCTCTTTAAAAGAGGGAGCAAGATTTGTATTGCTGAGATGGAGCAAGTTTGTATTTTAAACTTAGAAAAAAATAATGTACAGGATATTATGAATAGTCATTAAGCAAAGTAATAACTAATCATAATATCCTATACATTATAATACATTCCAAGTCCTTAATTGTCTGTTCTGTAATTTGTCATCATGGGTCTGGTTTAATATAAGAATTTGGTAATAGGACTCATTTCTGTTCTTTATATTAAATTTTTAATTTTAAGCCTCATAAATATTTTTTATTAAGCCACATGTAAACAAAATAATTTACCATTGCATACATATGTAACACCTTTGTTCTCTTTTTTCATTTGTTGCTAAAATCTCTGGTAAATAACCAAGTAATTAATTCAAATTATTAATAAAAAGGTATGGTTTCCTATTCTAACCCACCTATCAACATTCATAAATAACAGTTTCATCACTACTGACCTACAAAGTATAATTGTTTATTCCCCAAAATTTTATAACTTAAAAAAATGTACACTTATCTCAGTTTCTGTGGGTCAGGAATCTGGGAGTGGCTTAGTTGGGTGGTTCTTGTTCAGGGTTTCTCACTGAGGTTGCATCAGCTATTAGCTGAAGCTGCCTTTATCTCAAAACTCAATTAGGGGTTGAGAAACTGCTTTCATGCTCATTCATGTGGTTGCTGGCCAGTCTCAGGTTCTCCTGGCTGTTTGGTGGAGGTCTCCACTTCACCCTACATCCTCGTGTCTCTAAATGTTTTCTTCATCTTTGCAGAATTTAACCTATTGGAAAAAAAAATTTTTAATGGCCTCTCTGTAAGTTTAATGGCCTCTCTGTAATTTCACTTTTTTTTCCAACTTAGGAAAGGATAGCTTGATATTACTATTGTTTTAACTGTACAGACCTGACTTCCTTTCGTCCAAGGTCTATTTCTCTTCCATAGTAGCTGTTTAGTAAAAAAAAATATTAGCAATTACCATATGAAGCTTTGAAAATAGGATGTCTCAAATACTCAGATATTGGCCAGGACATAAAAGTAGGAAATCTAATGACATAATATAACAGGAAAACCAGCAGTAAAGGAGGGAGAATAAAGTTATATTTCAGCAAGATTACAGCACTGAGAAATGGTCTTGAATCAAGGGAAATCTGAGTCTTTAGTTAAATTGAAAGGAAAGCTTTTCATACTAAGTTACTCAGGTTGGGAGTGGGATTGGGACTACCCCAGGGCTTCTTACTGAATCTTCAAAAAGGCCTATTCAAAGCAACAAAACAGGAACATGTTTATTGTCTTGATCAGGTTCTTGAGCAATTTAGTGCAGTGTCAGCCAAGTGCTGAATTAGGGATCATTTAAATATTTATATTATATATTTAAGTATAGAAGGTAAAATGTGTACTATACTGAGAGCATGAAGGACTACTTTAAATTTTATATATACTTCCATTTTTATATGATACATTAAAAGCATAAAAATATATTATTTTAGTAGCATCTAGAGACTTTCCTACATGTTTTTTTGATCCATGTCAAAGGCTGTGGTTGTCATTCCTGTGACAATCAGAGCCTCTTCACAGCTACTTGTAGTGAGCAATTGGAATCTACAAGGTTCTCTGCATTCTCCCATGGAATGTTAAATTCATTAACAGAAAATATTCACATATCACACTCTCCTTTTAGTGGTATATGGAATTGCCTTTTGTCTACACAGCTGTGCTGACAGGCAGCAGCCTCTTGTATGTTCTTCATTGCATTCCAACTTCAATATTACCTTTGCCTGAGTCACTTGCAGGTGTGTATGATTTTTCTAACACCAACTGCAGGTGGTATGCTGAATCAAACACGTACTGACTTATAGGAGCTGGTTGTTAAATTTTCAGGAAATATACCAAATGGTAGTTAAACAATTGGTAGCTTGAAATTGGCCACAGTGAGATATTAATGATGATCCTACCCCCGTCTCCACTTCAGCCTTTGAATCCCAGGAGTATCCTGCCATCTAACCAGATTTCTTAGCTGGTTTCTGCAAAAAAACAAACAAACACTTAATTTAAGGAAACTGAATTACAGGCCTCCTTTCTCACCTTTTTGGGGAAAGTGCTTTTGTTGTACCCGTGCTTTGCTTGAAATCACCACATAATCTGTCTGAACTTTTACACTTTCTCCCTTTGTACATCACATGTGTTTACAATTGGGATAGATTTCTTGTGTCCTCATTTAGTTCTGGATCCTGATTGCTACCTATCCTGAGTTATGATTTCTTCCTTTCCCCTACTTCCATATATGTCCTACCCCTTCCTACTATATCACCACCATTTAAGGTGAGAGCTGAGCATCAGAGGATGCTCCTGGTGGCTGGCACTGACGGAGATAAACCCTTTGTTCACATAGGGACATGTGTGAGAATGTGTCTTCCTCTTTGATGCTCCACTGGATCTTTTTTTCTACTGTGGCTTTAGAAAGTTCATTTTGTAACCTGTGGAAATGAAGCAGTTGAGCTCATTGCACATTCAGCAATCCAGTCTTTACTGGATTTGAATTACATGGATCATTAATTGGGAGTGTAAAAAAAGTCTCCTTGGCACTATAACAAAGCATCTATTTGAAAAGTCAGTTCGTCAACATGGCTACATGATGTCACATACTAGTAAATCGACTTAGTTTTGAAAAGAACCTGAATCAGCCATTTGTTCTCAATTTAGATAGACAGAGTGATGATTGCCAACTGAATTTTTAACTGAAAACACTGAATTCCTACACTTATTTGTCTGTAATATATTTCTCTAGCAGAATTTAATGTCATGCACAAGCACATGTAGTTTTAAATATATCTTATTACTAATTTAACTTCAGAAAATCTCTAATTTATGAACATTATAAAATGATTAAATAACATAGAAGTATATAGATATATTAAATACCTACTCAGCTTTTTTTATTATAATCTATTCCCAAAAAGCTTTTTGTCAAAAATTTAATATTAATATTCATCTTCTTATCTAAATATCTTTTCACTTCATAAAATCAAATGCCTTTTAGAAATAAGACTTTATTATTTATGTTACTTTATTATCATTTCATTAAAAATTTTATACTTTTTAAATTTTTATTTTATTACATATATCTCTATTATTAGATTCATAGCATTTTATTTTAAAATGTGGGTATACCACAACTTATTTAAAAACATATCTTGATGGATACTTAGGTCATTTTAATTTTTTGTCATTACAAAAATTTTGAAGTTTAAAATCTTAAACATAAATATTTAGGTATATACTTTCAAAGAATGAATTTTTAGAAGTGGGATTATTAGATCAAAATGAATATGCATGTTAAATTTTGAAAGATAGTTTCAAAATGTCCACTGAAATGTCCTCCTGTGAAACATACAAAAATATATGTTCCAAATACAAGAACCCCTGATGGGCTGAGTACATTCAGTTAAGGTTAATTTCCACTTAAGATTGAGGCATGTAAGCTGAATATATTCTTTAATAGAAGGCTACCTTATTTCTGGAAGTGATATGCAGTCCTACCATCTATGTGATCATGGCAGATCATTCAAAATTTCTTATATTTACTTTCTTTGATTTTAAGACAGACTTAATAATTCTACTTTTGCAGTTATGTTTTGATGGT
>PVJC01021735.1:0-27971 GCA_004026665.1 Murina feae
TATGTTGATCTCTCAGACTCTTGCCCTCCCCTGCATGTTGTTCTCTTTTTTGAGCTGTGGCCAGGGCTGGGTGCTGCCTGCCTCCCAAGCTTGCCTACTGCCCATCTTCCTCCAGCCACCAGAAAGCAGGGAAAACCCTGCCTCATGGTCAGGCCAGCCTTTTCCTGCTCCCTGATCCCTGGAAGGGACCTGGGAAGCCTCCAAGCAGGCCGCCGACTCTTTCCCACTCACCCGTCTCCTGCTGCCTTCCTTTCCCACTTCCCGGTGCTGCCAAGGGGTCTGGGGAACTGCCAGGCAGGACCCTGGCCCCTGCAGCCTTGCTTTCCCGCTCCCTGGGCAGCCGCCAAGCAGGCCAAGACCCCCCACTGCCTCTTTTCCACTCCCCGTCCCACCACCTTGCTTTCCCACTTCCTGGTGCTCTGCAAGGGGCCTGGGAAGCCCACCAAACAGGCCACTGGCCCCCTGCTGCCTCTTTCCCACTCCCTGATGCCCCTCCAAGGGCCTGGGCAGCTGCCAAGCAGGCCGCCGACCCCCTGCCACCTCTTACCCACTCCCGGATGCCCCACAAAGGGCCTGGGAAGCCCACCAAGCAGGCCGCCAACCCTGCCGCCTCTTACCCGCTTCCCATGCCCTCCAACCCTGCCACCTGTTTCCCACGCACTGGTCCTGGGTCCTGCGCTGTTCCGCCCTGCAGCTGCTCTGTGCACTCGGGAGGTCCCTCAGCCTGGCCTGTGCCCTCTCACAGTCTGGGACCCCTCTGGGGATGTCCACCTGCTGGCATGACTGACCAGCCTGGGTGAGGGGCTGATGACTGTCTCCAGGCTGGCCAAGCCCCCCAGGAACGTCCTTCATCCCATTGGGTTGTGGCCAGCGTGGGTGACGAGCTGATTGGCGCTTTCAGGCTTTAAGGCTGCCCAGAGCTCCCACTGACCCAACATCCCAGCAAGGCTGGCTGGACGCAGGTTCTGGGGTTTGTTTATCTTATATAATTGATGCTGTTCCTTTAAGGTGAGGCCTTTTACTAATGAAGCCTCCTCTCTGCCTCACCTCGCGGCTTCTATAATGAAACAATGTTATACTCTTAGACTCAGGCCCGGCTTCAGCTCCGAGGATTCTATGATTTATACATTGTTGCAAATGTGTTGCAAATGTGTGTTTTGCTTTCCGTCAAGGCTAAGCGAGCTGCAGCGCAGACAGTTTCACTTTCACTCCTGCTGCGATGGAAGCTGCCCGTTTACTCCGTGAGTGGCGGCTGCCATGTTGGCTGGGTTAATTTGCATACAGTCGCTTTGATTGACTGTTGGGCGTCCCAAAGAAACGGTTAATTTTACTATTCTGCTTTTATTAGTTTAGATAGAGGCCTGGTGCATGGTTGGGGGCTGGTTGGTTTGCCCTGATGGGTTTCCCAGATCAGGGTGGGAGTCCCACTGAGGTTCCTGACCAGCCTGGCTGAGGGGCTGAGGGCCATTTTCAGACTGGCCACATCACCTTCAGGGAGAGGTGTCCTGCTGGGGTGCCTGGCCAGTTTGGGTGAGTGGCTGATGGCTGTTTGCAGGCTGGCCACATCCCCTTCAGGGTGGGGGTCCTTGATGGGGTTTCTGGTCAGTCTGAGTGAGGAGCTGCTGGCTTTTTGCAGATTGGTCAAACCCTCCAGCAGGGATCCTCACCCATGAGGGTGGGGCCATTCTGGGTGAGGGGCTGATGGCTGTTTGCAGGCTGGCCACAGCCCACAGTGACCCAAGCGCCCAGTGAGGCTGCCTGGAAGCAAGTATCTGACATTTATTTATCTTCTATAATTGAAACTTTGTTGCCTTGAGTGGAGGCCACATCTGGCCTAGGCAGGCAGCTTCCTCCATCGCTGGGCAATGAAGCCTCCTGTTTGCTCCAGCTCTGTAGCTGCTGGTCGCCATCTTGGTTGGTTTAATTTGCATATAGTTGCTCTGATTGGCTGGTAGGTAGCAGATTACCCTTTTATTAGATTAGATAATTTCTTTCTTTATCTCTGACCACTTTCCTTACTTTGAAGTCTCTTCTGTATAAAATTAACAAAGCTACTTTTTTTTGGATTAGTATTAACATGCTCTATGTATCTCTAACTATTTGTTTCTAATTCACGTCTTATATTTAAAAGAAAAAGTGGATTGTTCTTCAATCCACTCTGACAATCTTCATCATTTAATTAGTGCTTCTAGATCTTGGCATTCAAATGGTTATTTATATGGTTGGATATTATCTACCACATTTGTTACTGTTTTCTATTTGCTGCTCTTGCTGTTTTCATCTTCCACTCTTTTTCAGTCTTTTGTAGTTTTAATTAAGCATTTTATATGATTCCATTTTTCTTTCATTCCTTAGCATATTGATTATACTTCTTATTAAACTTTCTTTTTGTGTAATAGCTCTTGAGTTTTCCATATAAATTTACAGTTAATCTAAGCCTATTTTCAAATAACATTATAGTACTTCATGAGTACTATGAGTACCATATAATAATCAAATAATTCTAAATAATTCTAATTTCTGCCAACCCATCCTTTCTATCATTTCAGTTATTCATTTCATTTATATACAAGCATACATAAGCATATGTACATGTGTGTGTGTGTGTGTGTGTGTGTGTGTGTGTGTGTGTGTGTATATATATATATATATAGTATACATAATCACATATAATCAAATAGTATTATTATTATTTTGCAGTTAATGTTATCAATTTTTCAGGAACTATTTATACTTAATTTTTTCAAGAATTCTGTTTTCACCTGGTCAGTGTTTCTCAGCAGTTGAGCATTGACTCATGAACAGTTCAATTCCCGTCAGGGCACATGCTTGGGTTGTGGGCTTAATGGCTAGTAGGTGGCATGCAGGAGGCAGTTGATCAATAGTTCTCTTTCATTGATGTTTCTCTCTCTCTTTCCTTTTCTCTCTCTGAAATCAATAAAAACATAATAAAAATAATTCTTTTTTCAAGTCATATTTATAATAGGAACTATTGGTAGTGAAGTTTACTAAGACTCTTGGTTCATATGGAAAAAATCATTTAAGGAGGATTATAACAATTAAGCTTTTGCCTTATGTAATTGCCCATTTCACCATGCACTTGTCAGGATGAATTAAAGTCTTCAACCCTATAAACAAATAATCTCATTATATTATAAAGAAATAAAATGTATTCACACATGTTTATTAGCAATTCATTTTATTGAGTAAATTATTTGCTCATATAATTTTCTTTTTCTTTCTTTTTTTTTTCTTTGTTTCTTTTTTTTTTTCTTTTTTCTTTTTTTTTTTTTTTTTTTTTTTTTTTTTTTTTTTTTTTTTTTTTTTTTTTTTTTTTTTTTTTTTTTTTTTTTTTTTTTTTGGCTGTCAGGGACAGGTGATTTACCCAAAATAATTATATACTTCAGGTGATGGCACATTTTTATTATCAGTTCAATAAATACCTTAAGATTTTTATTTTATATTCTTTTTTGACACTATTCCCTACTCTTATTCCCAGTCCTCATCATAAAACACCATTACAAAATTCTCAGAAATCACAAAGTATTTTCATACATGTCATTTAATTTAGTTTACATAAAAGGTATTGTACAATGCATCTAATTCATTTTTCTACATTCTTTCCTCTTCCATGCTATAAACTCTTTTAAAGGTATATTTATCATTTATTCTCTCATATGTTTTGGCTTTTTCTCATTTCCTTGTGTGGCATGGGTTTTAAAGATATTAACCATTTTGGAGTGCTATGAGATAATTGGAAGTAATTTTTGATTCAAAAATAATTTTTCTGACATTTGCTCTAATTTGTTTTATTGGTAACATTTAATTTTAATATCATCAGAACATTGTGCAATATGTGAATAGAAATATGTAAAACTCTTCATAGCTGACTTGTTTTTTGTCCTTGAAATAGTTTGTTTTCCTTGCAAAATATATCCTCAGCCTTGTATATCTGATGTTATTTTCTGATAATCTGAAATAAAATATTGTCTCCATTCAAGAGGTAACAATCAAAAGTACTTAAAAGAAACAGTACATTTTAGAGAAGAATAATTTTTGTGATTAGTAATATAATTTTATAAAATTTATTTTTTATAGTATAACTTTTTTATTCCATTAGAATTTGAATCAATAAATACAAGATAAATATTCTTGAGTCTAACAGAGTCAAGAAGACTCATGGATGCATTTCATTTGGAGTATTGTTTTTATTCTTTGTAAAGATGGACTTTCTTATACATTCACTAATTAAAATCTAGTGTGTGATAAGTAATTGTTTCAGCATATCTTATAGTTCAAAAGGGAATAAGATCAATAAAAAATCATTTAAAGTATGGAATTCCTACCAACTTTTATTGCCAGAAGCTAAAGCATGCTACTGCCTGTAAACTTAAACTGATTTGGAATTACTAAAAGCTTAAATATTAATTCCTACATTAAAAATTGTTTTCCTTCAAGTATAACATCATAGAAGAAAATGAAGTAACATTTCTAGCAGCCTCATTCCTCTCCTGAGAGCAAAGCACCTTCTTTGTAAATTGATAGCCTGGTAGATCTATAATAATATTTCATAACAAAAGTTGTAAACGAATCTGCTTCTATGTTATCACCATATTTTCTTCAAACTTCTTCTAACAATTCTGATTATGTCCAGTTTCTGAAAGACATATACTATGTCTTTTTTTTATTATAGTCACCAAATCTATAGCATCTCTGAAATTATAATAGTTGAATGAATGAATGAAGGAAGGAATGAAGGAATTGAGGGATATTGAAGTCCCAGATTCCTATAAAGCAGAGTGGGGTGGCAAGTTGCTGTTACTCTGGGGAAAAGCTCTATAATAATGAATAAAAAGAAGGGACATGGACTCAAGTATGGACTCATGCCATCCTTATTTCTCATTATACATCTAGTGAAGACTCAATTATTTATGCTAATGGACTCTGTGGGTAATTTAAAATAATTTATTTCTTAAGCAATGAAATACATTTTTGTACTAACAAAGAACATGAAGGAGCCACGCGCTAGGAATTCACAAGTCTTCACGGTATTGAAAGCCATGGCAGCTCACTTCAGAGAAGCTTTGCCCTCCTGCCCCACAGCTGCATGGAGCTGTTCCTTTTCTCTCCCTTCTCGTCAAAGGGACAGATATATTCTCATTACTGAGCAATAAATAATGCTGAACTGCCATCCTAAATCTTCCGTGTTTCCTTCCTGAATGGTGAAGAAGGAGCTCCTTCAAATTACTGACCCTTTTCTGCTAAAAAAACAAACAAACAAAAAACACACAACTATTTTAGTTAATTTGTCATTCATTAAGAAACATTTTTAACTCCATGCTAAGAACTATGCTAAGCATTAGTTAATTTCTAAGGGAAATTATCCTTAATTTTAAGGAGCTAATGAGTCTAATAAGAAATAAAGATAAACTGAAATACCTTTAGAAACAAATGAGCACATTGTAAGTTCAGACCGCCCCAGAAGGCTGTAGATGCACAGAAAAGAGCACATGATTTCAGGACAGGCACCTTCACTTGGGTGGGATGCTGAGGTGTGGCTGAGAAAATGTAGTGCTTTATTAGCTTTTTGGAGAATGACTGCAGGCAGTTAGTTATAGCAGAATTCTTCAAGCATATTGTTTTAGGATGAATTCCCTCTACATGGCCTCTGAAGAGACAGCTACAAGACAAATATTTACTGGGGAGTGCTGCTGAAATACAATTCTACAGGGAAGCTAGGGAGCAAGGTTGGGAAGAGGGAGAGCAGACTCAATGCCATGGCAACCGGCACTTCCATTGTGAGTGTCTCGGTCTCCTTTTTAATAAAAGCAGGCCCTCAGTCTATGGTGAAAACTCCTTCAGGTGGTTTCCTCTTTCTTTGGTCTATGAAAAATCTTTCTTTTCTAAATCAATGCAAAAGGTAACCACGGATATTTTATCATAAACCATAGATCATGAAATAATATCAATATATTTAAAGTGAAAAACATAATAGAACAGTAAAAGCAAAACTTTAGCCTAGGTAAACAGAATTATGTTAAGTTAGATAAAATAAATATATTTGCATATTGGCCACTGACAGTTATGCCTTTGCCATCAGACAATTAAAATGGACTGGAAGATGCAAGATCCGAGGGCCACATCCCCAGTAACACCACCTACTCCCACGTCCTGTTACTAAGAGGAAAGCGTGACTGATTGAGATCGAATAACTCACTATTATTCTGATATTCATGTTCAAAATCACATGACTTTTATAATAAAAATAGGCTAATACGAAATTACTGCGAAAGGAAATGGGAATTGGGACCCGCTGCATAATTTATTTGAAAAGCTACTTCAAATACCAGAGATTGTATTACTGTAATTAATTCCCCTTTGCATCTCTGTCTCTCCTGCTTCAGAAGAATGACGATAAGGCAGGGAAACAGAATTGCAGTGAAGCTGACAATACAGGTGTTCGGCTGTCCTTTTCACATTTTTGTGGAAAGCACAGTTTGAATCATTTCCTACTCTTTCATTAATATCTTTTTTCTTCCCTACTTTTTCTCTGGAGGAATAATTATTCACCATATAATCCATTTAAGCAAATGTTTACATGAACATAATCTTAATGTGAAACATTATAATATTTCTCAAAATTTTACACTGTGTTAAACGCCCCTTCAATGACTTGTAGCACTCACTACAGAAGCATGTAAAGTAAATTAGTAATGCCTCTGTCACATGCGAAGAAACTGAGATTCGAGAAGATAGGCCAGCATTGAAAGCTTGCACCAAGAAAATATGAGCTACTGAGACAAGGCGTACGTGCTGCCCAGGTTTCCATTAGCTGTGCTTTCCGAGAATGAGGATTAATCTGTGGTGTCATGACAAGAAGACATTCTTTGTGATCAGAAACACCCTAGCTTGAATCTCGGCTCTAACAGTTCCTAGCTACATGCAGTTGCTAAGTTTCTTTGAAATATCAGCTTGTTTTTTTTTCCCTAAAGTAGTTAAATAATGATAATGTCTGTGTTGCCTTTTGTTTCAATTATTCATTAAATGTGTGTATGCAAGGTCCTTTGCCCAGTGCAGGTCTCAGCATCACGCATGACATGGTTCTCACATTCAGAGGGAGGTTTGTCCGTTATAAAATGGTCACTAGTTAAGTAAAGCGAACAAATACAGTTTTGGCCAGTGTCAGAGTTTACAAATGTGTGGATATGTTTACCTATTCAAACTTATATTAATATGCTATATGCAATATAGTGTATATATGTCATATATATACATATATACATATATACACATATACACATATATATACTTTGTGTATATTTTATACATATATTCTGTGCTAAACAACTTTTAATTTAGTATATATGTTATTTTATATGTACATATAGCACACCTATAATTTATACTCATATATACCTATGTGTATTTATATATGGTACATATATACAAAATAAATAAAAAATTGTTTGATACGTATAGTTAATATATGTGCACTGTATAGTGTGTATATGTTGTGTGTGAGTGTGCGTAGCTTGGGAGGGGGGCTCATAATGGCCCCTGCAATCACAGTATTTTGAAAACAGGCAGCTTCCAACAATAAAACTCTTTTTAAAAAATCCTTCAGTAACATAATTTTAAGGCAGCAAAATTCAAATAATTCTGCCTTCTTTTACTTGAGGTCCGAGTACCAAGAGCTAAACATCATCTTCACAATTAGCGTAGCCCTGCCTGCCTTTTATCACGTGCCACAGTCCACTTGCCTTCCCAGGCCAGAGCCACAGCCCAGACTTTTGTCTCTTGGAGCTACTAGAAGCATCCACCGGGTTTGGACAGCACAACTTCCCTGCAGCCCAAAGCCAGACTGCAGCATGTCTCCAAAATCTTTCATGTGTTGAGTTGAAAAAGATTTCACTGACGCATCCTCTAAGTGAGCACTTATTCCCTGTTCAGAAACTATTAAATAAGAAGTTACTAGAGTCACTATGCAGGAAAATCCAATTATACATTTACATTTCAGTGAGGACATTCTGTCCATCCCAATGGCTGGTCACAAAAATGGATGACATCGGCTTTCACAAAACTGTCCCCTAAAATGTCACAGGCTCCGCAAAGAAAACATATTATCCTGGTGTTTTTCTCTGGATGGAACATTTTCTTTCTTACTGGCAGCAGTTCCTTTAAGATTTTTTTCTAAATATTACCCAAAAGGACTTGTACAGATTGCATCGCAGGCGGTTAAGTTTCTGCAAATATAAACCTATTTTGAATTACTGCAAAACAAGTAAAACTCTAACCATCAATAAAACACTAAGTTGAGAAATGGACTGACTTATGGCCTTTGGACTGGAAAGATAGATTTTATACCAAGCTCTAAAGATTACTAATTTAAAGGCTGTTGGCTTTTGTGCATAACTTCAGTGAGATACAAGTTTAAGTACAAGCAAGTTTTAAATATGACATTTGAACCCAACTCAGTAATAAATAGGCCATATTTTCAGAAATCTTAATTCTATATAAGAGAAACATTTAAAGTTAATTATATATTGTAATAAAAATTAAATTGATTGATATTATAAATGTCTATGACTAACAGATGAGTGATAATTTTAGGGGACCAGGACTTAAGGTTGGTATCTTAAATGATACAATCCATATAGAAATATGTCTAGGGACCCAACTTAGCCATTCACATTCCACCAAACCAAGGCCAAATTTACTTACACCCCACCCTCTTTCTAATTTTACAAATATGTTCTTATATCGCTCTCCCATTTTAAATTTCATAGTTATTAACATTGTACACATGTATGATATGGACATTTTATATTGCTTTTAATTTTTGAAAGGATTTTACGTGGAATATGGGAGATTTGTTGCGATACACAGCCTCCCGAAGCAGTTTCCCATGTTGTGGTGACAGGCTTGCCAATGAGAGTGAGCCAGGTTTCTCCGAATTGTGTTGTCAATAAGCCCTAAAGACGAGGTTTGTCATTCCCTTTCAACCTCTTCAGTAATTCAAATGGTCGTGACAGTGGAAGCTTTGCTGAAGTTGACTCCAATGCTGCTGATCACAAAGCTCCTATCGCTTTCTAATGTGCAGTGATTGGATTATTGTTTCAAGGCAAGAGGGTTTTTTTGGGGTTGTTTTTCTGTTTTCAGAATCTTAAGATTCTGGAACCACATGAGAGTAGGAGTTTCTGCCTCAGCAGGACAGTCCCAACGCGCCCCTCGGAGTGACACATCAACCAACCCCAGCAGTGGGCTCTCCATGCCCGTGGGGACTCTAGAAGCCGGTGTGCCAGCCAGTCTGGGAAAGGAGATCGGATAGAGGCTGGCACCTAGGCCCTGCCCTTCTGCCAACGGGGTGCTGATTACCTGCCAGGTCAAGGGGTGATGTCTCAGCGAACCCTAGGCACCAAGATCGTCAAGAAGAGACAGGGAAACTCACACAGGGGAGGAAAACCAGAGCCCTCCTTCCAGGGCCATTCCTCAAGGCCAGGTCGGCCTGCCTCACTACTGAGCTTCCAGCGTCGTCACTGCACCAAATAAGAGACTTTGAAATGCGAGCCTTCTCACCCCATTGAGCCGTGACTAAGAAACTGTATTTTCTGAACAAATTATCCATCAGACTAGAGTTGAAATTCTTCAGAGATTTTTCCTTGTATCTATTTTTATTATATTCGTGTTTTATATCCTTCCTCTTTGGGTACAATAATGGATTCTTACCTTATCACTTTCATCTACCCTGAAACTGCTTCTTTTGATTAACTTCTCTGGCTTATATTATTCAACCACAGAAAATCTTATTTCTATGTATACTTCATTCTTAAACATATTTAATGCTCTATCCTGCTAAGAGCAAAGAAAAGAAGGGAAAAACGTCTTTAACTTGTTCCCACACCTAGTTCATGCTGTAGAAGTCTCATTCTAATCACACTGTACCTTTCTTTCTTCTTCCCCCCACCAAAAACATGGCTCTCACACCAAACTTTCAGTTTAAATGCCCCTTTTAGAATTCAGTGAGGGTCTTAATATCACTGTGAGGTCATCTTTATTCAGCATTTTACAATAAGTCCTTATTCTTTCTTGAAGGAGTTTTGTGGATCCACACATCAGTTTTCCCTGCTTCTCTCTCTACCTTTCGAACATTCTCTCACACCATTTCACACACTGTTCTGTGTCCTCTGACTTGTGCCACCGCCCTTGCTCAGAGGCCCAACACTCCTGTCCTGGGTGCTGCAGCGTTGCTGGCGGATTTTACCTGTGGAGCAAATGATCAAAGTGAGCTAGACTGTCCACACCAGAGCAGAGTGTGTCTGTGTTTCCCTTCCTTTCCCATTACAGAACTTGCCCTAGATGACAATGTGGATAAGAAAACTAACTAAAAACAAATAGGAAAACTTTTGAGGTAGAATATAAGAAGTTTATTAGCTGTAAGCATTTCACAACAATTTCTATGCTAACTTACTGTCAAATATACAATAACAGCAGTTCCACTTTTGTCTTTATACCAGATCCGTTGGCTCAACTTCACAGTGATATTACTTTCCGGAAAACAAGTGATGAGCACACAGCAAAAACATAAATAACTATGTATTTGAATAGTGACACAGACTCAGTTTTTCAGACTGGATCACACCAATAAAGCCAGTTAATGCCTACAATGAGGTGTTTGGGGGAGAATCATTATGGCAGGGGAAGCACCAGGGAAGAAGTTAATTGAAATTTTTCCAAAATTACAATTAAATTGGTAAGAGAATTTACATGTAAAACCATAGATCCTTTTCCTTTTTTAAAAAAGCCATCAGTTGGAACAATTTAGTCTAAAACTAGAGGTCCGGTGCACAAAATTCATACACTCTGTATGTGGGGGGGATGCCTTAGCCCGGTTACACCCTCTTACAGTGCAGAAGCCTGAGGGCATGTCTGACTGACAGCTTAGGTCTGCTCCCTCTGGGAAGTGGGTTTAAGCTGGCAGTCAAATATCCTTAATGCTGCCATGGAGGTGGGAGAGGCTTCTGCCACTGCTCCTGCACTTACCAGCAGTGAGCCCAGCTTCTGGCTGAGAGGCACTCCTCTTATGGAAGTACACTGACCACCAGGGGGCAGCTCTGGCATTGAACATCTGCCCCCTGGTGGTCAGTGCTCATCATAGCAACTGGTCATTCCACCATTCAGTAGATTTGCATATTACCTTTTTTTATTATATAGCATAATCAATTTGAGAGTATCTTACCTCAAATTGGCTGGTTCCTCTAACTCCAATACTATTTCATGCAAATATTTCATTAATGATTTCTGATAGTTATTCAAATAAAGAAACGACATCTACCTCCTATGTGTCCCAGACTTTATTGCTTTGTGGGTGAGAATCTGCTTTCTTTTGTTGCTGCCTGTGGTATCATGGCTGAGGTAAGCAGGATGAAATGGTAACCTGTGTCTGTTGAAGTATTATTTTTAAAAAGTATGGTTTGTCTATTTGTTGATTCATAATGGTTAATTTTATATAGTTTCACTTGGGGAAAAAATAACACAAAGCATAAGAAACACCAAAGAGAAACAGAAAAAGCTCTCCCTCATAGAGAAGAATAGAAATATAAAATTAACTTTTATTAATGAAATATTTTAAAATAAAATTATTGACATTTTAAACATATATATCTCCCCACACACACTAGAGGCCCAGTGTAGGACTCTCAGTCTGGCCTGTGGGATCGGGCCGAGTCCGACTCTCAGACACCCCAACATACCGAGAGGTCCTGGATTGCGAGAGGGCACAGGCCAGGCCAAGGGACCCCACTGGCGCACGACTGGGGCTGGGGTGGGATGTGAGAGGTTGGACAGCTGGGGAGGGACCTCAGGAGGACTCCAGAGCATGTCTGGCCTGTCTCACTCAATTCCAATTGGCCGGACCCCAGCAGCAAGCTAACCAACTAGTCAGAGCATCTGCCCCCTGGTGGTCAGTGCAGGTCAGAGCAAGTAGTTGAGCGGCCTTAGCATATCATTAGCATATTACACTTTGATTGGTTGAACAGCCGACCAGTTGACCAGACACTTAGCATATTAGGCTTTTATTATATAGGATGGATATATATATAACAAGGAATTCAATGGGGGAATTTTATGTGTGTCATTTTAATTGTAGAAATAGAGTGTAGATAATTTTATAATGTAAAACCAACAGATAGATGCCAATTTAAGTCTTAAGTATGTTTAACAAGCAAACAAACCAACAAACAGCCTTCCCAGACTACACAGTGCTTTACAGTGTCAACTCAAACTGAGCAAACATGGAGTATGTTGCTTGCATTTGGCATCTCAATAATAATTTTCTGGGGTTAAAGAACCGAAGGCGATAAGTGGAGACCATTCCTATTTTAGAAAACTGACTGGTGTTGCAGTGACCAAATGACTACATTCTAAATTAACATTCAGAAGAGAACAAATCCTTGTTTCACTTGGAATTTTGAATATATGCTGTTTAACTACAGATTTGACAATTTGTTACACTAATATTTCTTTATTTAACTTCTACTTCCATAAAAACAAAATGTTATTGGGTGAACTGCCACTTTAGGGCATTTCACAGTGACCCAGAAGTTCCTTAGGTATAAAAGAAATAACCTTTAACTACTTTAGTGTCCTTCTTTCTTTATTTATTATAGTTTGTTTCTCAGCTATGCATATATGATGCAGAATATGCATCCAGAAATTGAAAACTTAGGTTAAACCATTCAATCCATAGAATTGCTTTTGTTAGATTGGCCTTTATAAAATTCAAGATGTCATCATCATCATTTTCAATGGAACTGATCAATAAACCGAATCCATAACTCACCTCTGTCACCTTTCAAAAAAATTTCCCAAATATATAACAACAATGAAAAAGCAATGAGTCTTTGGATTTTGAAGCTATGAGCTTCAGTGTGTTTTTTTCTACTTCTGAATGTTTGTTGAAAGCCCTTGGAATAACTGCATTTCTAAAATGACCCCTCAAAATTGTTTGATCTAAATAACAGATGTGCAATCTAATGTATTGTCATGATTCAGAATCTGATGGTCATTTTATTTTGCAAGGTTTGTCTGGGAATATACTAAATTCTTAATCATGTGATACTATATACAGAAATGTTATATAATATGCATATATTTGCGGAATGAAATTATCTGATTATTCAAATGAAAAGAGTTATCCTACATATCATTTCTAAAATCCCTTCAAAATATTGTGACCCAAGTATTTTGGGACTGATTATTAACACATAAAATTGTAATAACAATTAAAAGTACATATTTAAGCACCTCAAAGTAATGGTGAAATATAGATAACAAAATCTTAGTTATATCTTATCATACACATATCGATATTATATAGCTTTGTACAGGTAGTATAGTTGAAGTGAATTCTAGGTTGCAGATAAAATAAGCATGCTAAGTTAAGATAATCATGTATCCTAAATATACAGGGTGTCTCAAATTAATGTGTACACACTTTAACAGCTGAAAGCTCAATTTTGAAAATGAAATGTATTTGAATAAGCAGTGGAACAACGTTCTGGACTACCATGCTATGACACTTTATAATTATCAAAGTGTGTTTATATCTTTTTGGGACACCCTATATATTTAAATGTATAATTTAGTTCAGATTTGTGCACCCATCACTATTATATTTAAACGAGGGGCCCAGTGCATGAAATTTGTGCTCTGCAATAGATCATCCTCACAGAGGGAGGCCCTGCTCAACCACCGCAGCACTGCCATAGGGTAGGTAGCCTGGGCCTCCCTCCTTGGGACAATTGATGATGCCCCACAGGCAGAAGGAGGCTCCACCCCCCATTCAGAGCTGCCATTTAATGGCCTGGACCTCCTTCTTTGGGGAAATCATGTAGCCCCCTGATTGATTATCCTGCCTGCCAGTGTCCTGGGTCTCCCTCTGATTGGCAATCTTGGGGTCATGTCTGGGCACTGGCCAATCGCAATGCACCTGCCTTGGCTGGCCTGGTGCCAGTGAGTGTCATAGCATGGTAGTCCAGAACGTTGTTCCACTGCTTGGCCATTTGGTTGATTTGCATATTACACTTTTATTATTATAGATACTAGGGGCCTGGTGCACAAAAAATTGTGCACTCGGGGGTTGGGGGTCCCTCAGCCCAGCCTATGCCCTCTTGCAGTCTGGGACACCTGGGGGTGGGGGGATGTCCACCTGCTGGCATGCCTAGCTAGCCTGGGTGAGGGGCTGAGGGCCATTTTCAGGCTGCCTACAGCCCCTTCAGGGTTCGTGCACTGGGGGGTGGGAGGGCTGGTGAGTGCAGGCCTGGACGTTTCCCACCGGAGGGCCCATGATCGCACACACCTGGTGGGCCCCCACCGCTGAGGGGACACACCTGGCGCAGAGCTGGGTGGCAAGCCAGGGGCGGACGCTGGTGCAGGATCCCTCGATGGGGCCTTGCTGCTGAGTAAACACACCTGGAGCTGGGCAGTGGACTGGCTTCGGATTCTCCGCACTGTGCAGCAGACGCTCCCGCACACCCTGTGGAGGCCCCTGGGGGGGCAGATGAAAATAGCAGACCCTGGATGGGTGCTCTCCCACGCCCCCGAGGAGGTCCCCGGGGCGGAGCCAGGCAGTGGACCCAGGACAGGCACTCCTGGATGCCCCAAGGAGGCCCTTGGAGGGCAAAACCAGGCAGCAGACCCAGGACGGCTGCTCCTGCACACCCCACAGAGGCCCATATGCTCCTGCATGCCCCGGGGAGGCCCCCAGGGGGCGGAGCCAGGCAGTAGACCGGGGACAGCTGCTCCTGGACTCTCCGCAGAGGCTCCCGGGAGACAGAGCCAGGCAGTGGACCCAGGATGGCTGCTCCTGCAAGCCCCATGGAGGACCCGCTCTCCTGCACACCTGGTGAAGGCCCCCAGGGGGAAGAGACAGGCAGTGGACCCGGGATGGGCGCTCCTGGATGCCATGAGGAGGCCCCAGGCCAGACCCTACCCCCCACTGAGTTGACACACCTGGCACAGCTATGCCAGCTGCGGGGGCTCCCAGTGCAGAGCCGCCCTGCCAGCCTCCATCTTGGCTGGGTTAATTTGCATACAGCTGCTCTGATTGGCTGGAGGACATGACTGTGAGCAGAGGCTCAGCCAGCCTAGGCAGGCAGTTGCAACAGAAGCCTCTGGTTTGCTCTAGCTCTATAGCTCCTGACCTCCAATTTGGCTGGGTTAATTTGCATACACCCACTCTGATTGGCTGGTGGGTGTGGCTTAGGTGTCTCGGGTAATGGTCAATTTGCATATTACTCTTTTATTATATTAGATAACTTATTTTAATAGGAAGCTGCAGAGATGATAACTTGCAATTTCTCTTTGAAAGTACTTGATAACTTAACTTTGTCCCATGGTATGCAGAAATGCTTGTGTTTCTTTGCCTGTTGGCAGTAATGTCCACAGAATGAGTTTTGGGAACACACTGTTGGGATAACAGACTGTAACTACATTGCCACATCAAGGATAGCAGCACAGTATCTGTCTCTAAAGAGCTTTACTGTCTTGATATTTTAGGATGAGCACCAAAGATAATCTCCATAAATAATGTTCTCATTATGACATCTAATATAATAAAAGAGTAATATGCAAATTGACCATTGCCCAAGACACCTAAGCCACACCCACCAGACAAGCCATGCCTCCCAGCCAATCAGAGCAGCTGCATGCAAATTAGCCCAGCCAAGATGGAGGCTGGCAGCCATGGAGCTAGAGCACACCAGAGGCTTCTGTTGTAACTGCCTGCCTAGCAGAGCGGCTGTATGCAAATTAACCCAGCCAAGATGGAGTCTGGCAGGGCGGCTCTGCACTGGGAGCCTCCTTGGCCCGCATAGCTGTGCCAGGTGTGTCAGCTCAGTGGAGGGGGGGGTCCGGCCTGGGGTCTCTCGAGGCATCCAGGAGCTCCTGTCCCGGGTCCACTGCCTGGGGACCTCCCTGGGGCATGCGGGAGCGCGGGGGCCTCTGTGGGGCATGCAGGAGCAGCTGTCCTGGGTCCGCTGCCTGGCTCTGCCCCGGGGGCCTTCTTGGGGGCATGCGGGAGCACCCATCCAGGGTCCGCTACCTTCATCCTCCCCCCAGGGGCCTCCACAGGGCATGCAGGAGCGTCTGCTACACAGTGCGGAGAATTCGAAGCCAGTCCGCTGCCAGGCTTTACCCCGGGTGTGTTTGCTCAGCAGCAGGGCCCCACCGAGGGATCCTGCACCAGCGTCCACCCCTGGCTCGCCACCCAGTTCTGCGCCAGGTGTGTCCCCTCAGCGGTGGGGGCCCACCAGGCATGTGCGATCGTGCACTCACCAGCCCTCCCACCCCCCAGTGCACAAACCCTGAAGGGGCTGTGGGCAGCCTGAAAATGACCCGCAGCCCCTCACCCAGGCTGGCCAGGCATGCCAGCAGGTGGACATCTGCCCTGAGGTGTCCCAGACTGCAAGAGGGCACAGGCCAGGCTGAGGGACCCCCACCCCTGAGTGCACAAATTTTTGTGCACCGAGCCCCTAGTATTTTAATAAAAATAAAGCAAATATCTTCCTCTGATTTCACCCCTTTGAATTGTTTTGTAAATACTAGTGATTATAGTCTGTGCTCATGGCCATGGTAGATTTTAATATAATCTCACTACGTTTAACATATGCTATGTAATAAAGGGGTAATATGTAAATAAACCTAACGGCAGAAAAACCGAACAACCAATAAAAGCATAATATGCTAATGATATGCTAAGGCTGCTCAACCACTCACTATGACATGCACTGACCACCAGGGAGCAGATGCTGGACTGGTAGGTTAGCTTGGTGTTGGGGTCCAGCTGATCAGGACTGAGTGAGATGGGCCAGACATGCCCTGGAGCCCTCTTGCGGTCCCTTCCCAGCTCAATCATGCATTGGTGGGGTCTCTCAGCCTGGTCTGCAACCTCTCACAATATGGGGCCCCTTGGGGGATGTTGGAGAGCCAGTTTCAGCCCAATCTCACAGGTCACTCCCCTTGGAGATAGGGCTCATGGCTGGCGAGTGCTGCTGTAGCAGCGTGAGCCTCTCCTGATTGGAACTGATTGGTCACGAGCCCATAGCAGGCACAGTGGTGCCGGGATGAGTGAAAGTGGCAGGGAGGAGTTGCAGGTGGCATTGGACTGTGGGTTTCAGCCTGATCCCTGTAGGCCACACAGAGGGACCCCCCCCCCCAGTGCACAAATTCATGCACTGGGCCTCTAGTATATTTATGTTTGTAAAGTGGCATGTGCAGCCTCTCTCCTGAAAGATCAACACATCAGACTCTAATCCTATCCAAAAGAATATCACCTTTTATGACTGCAAGTAAATTGTTTTATTCTATCCCCAAAGTTAGTATCCAGAAAAAGAAAATGTTTCTCTACATTGATAAAACATCAGAAAAGCTTCAAAGTTAAAATGAGTTGCTTGCTGAGTACACTACGAAATTATCTTTTTTCATTTCAGAAGTGAGCAATGGATGGATAGACCCATTTTAAAGTATGCACAGTGTTCAGACTTAAAAGGGGGGAGGGAGGGAAGAAGGGAGGAAGGGAGGAAGGAAGGGACAACAAGATCTGAGGGTGGTTTGACTACAGTAAGAAATGGAGACTGGTCCACCCTGAGAGCTTACAAGACTGATGGAGACCAGCTGGCATCACAAAGTGATAATCATGAATTCATCAAGTCCTGAGCAACTTTGTAATCTAATAGATATCAGTGAGTAGTCTTTCAGCATCTTTTACTTGTGTGCTTTAAAGGAAATAGACAGCTATATAATTTTAATTTGATTGTTTTGAATGAAACTTTATTCTCCACCAATATAATTTAACTAGAGTCCTGGTGCACAAAAATTTGTGCATTTAGGGGGGTCCCTCAGCCCGGCCTGTGACCTCTCGCAGCCTGGGACCCCTCGGGGGATGTCCACTTGCCAGCAGGGAGCAGGCCTAAGCTGCATTCGAACATCCTTAGAGCTGCTGAGGAGGCAGGAGAGGCTCCCACCACCACTGCTGTGCTGGCAGCCATCAGCCTGGCTTGTAGCTGAACAGAGCTCCCCGCCATGGAAGCACACTGTCCATTGAGTGTCTGCCCCCTGGTTGTAAGTGTGTGTTATAATGATCAGTCATTCCCAGTGGTTCTGCTGTTAGGATCAATTTACATATTACCCTTTTATTATATAAGATAGTACTATATGGCTATTTTGCCATTGTTGTTTAATTATATATAAAAAGATGTTTTAAATATTCTTATTAGCAGTCAATTATCCTAATATATAAAAACCTTGGGTCTGCCATAACCAGAGGCTTGACCAACCAGAAATCAGTCCTGCAGTCAGCACTGGGTTGCCATGGCAATCCAGCACTAAGATCAGCACTTGCCTCTCTCTTTCTCTCCAGGTAGGGCCAGCAGTTGCTCCTCCATTTCTCTCTAGGCCTCTACTGGTGCTGCTGATCAGCCATGCATTTCTGATCAGCTCCCATTCACAGGCCCAGAGACATTGACTGGCATAGAAACCGACAAATCAGAACCAAATCTGGGTGAACTGTGAGGAGCCAATGGCTGCCTAGGAGGCGGAGCTTTTGATGCTGACTGGCATAGAAACTGACCAATCAGAACCAAATTGCCAGCAGAGGCGGGCCATTGGGGGCAAGATCAGGATGGTAGGGGAGAGCCATTGGGGGCAAGATCAGGCTAGCAGGGGAGAGCAGTTAGGGGCAATGAGGCAGGCAGACAGAGGAGTTAGGGGCAATCA
Organism: Murina feae; assembly: GCA_004026665.1. NCBI lineage: Eukaryota > Metazoa > Chordata > Mammalia > Chiroptera > Vespertilionidae > Murina > Murina feae. The sequence goes on from PVJC01021735.1 coordinate 18,772, forward strand.
GGCAGTCAGGAGAGGAAGTTAGTGGCAATCAGGCAGGCAGGTGAGTGGTTAGGAGCCAGTGGTCCCAAATTGCGAGAAGGATGTCCTATTGGAGAGGGTGCAGTCTGGGCTGAGGGAACCCCCCCCTCTGTGCACAAATTGTGTGCACTAGGCCACTAGTTAAGTATCATAATTATTGCTTAAGCTTTATTCAGATTACATTGAAATCAGTTAATATAGAGCACAATGTACAGACATGTAATAATGTTTAACCAAAAGCAACCAACCAAAGTTTCAAGAAAACTAAGTATTCTCTGGAAGCCAGGCAAAGCCAGGAGAGATCCAGATGAAGGCTTCCTGGGTCCTCTCCCTCTATGAGGAGCCATGGAGAGCACTTTCCTTCCAGAATCTGAAAGGCAGCAAAGTACATGCAACAGCTATGTTCAGGGACGGATTAGATTACCCTCTGCTGGCTCATTGCCACACAGATGACTCCATCATCTGTTTGACTTTGTACTTCTTTATGCTTGAGGTACCTTACTGTCTACATGTAGATACTAGATTCCTTTATTTACATCATTATTACCTGATGTGTGTGCAACTTACAGAGTGAATAAAATGACAGCTAAGTATTGTGCTCCTTTGTATCAGCAACCAATATACATAAACAATGAAATCAATACCTGACTATATATAACATCTTGAAAGTTTTTCTAACAACATCAGACAAAAGCCCTGTATGGAATAGACACATCATAAATATATTTTGATAGGTAATTGCCAAAAAAGCAACAGTGATAAATGGATCATATTTATTACCATGTTTTTTAAAAGTTAAATTTATTACAATGGAAAATTTTATTAGCAGGTATTGCAATTGGGTGCATGTTGAAAAATGTCCTTTGTATTTTAATGTAAAATATTTAATCCCATTATCAGAAAATTTAAAGGTAATATAAGAACATCTATTTTTGCCCTAACCAGTTTGCCTCAGTGGACAGAGCATTGGCCTGTGGACTCAAAAGTCCTAGGTTTGATTCTGGTCAAGGGCATGTACCTTAGTTGTGGGCACATCCCCAGTAGGGAGTGTGCAGGAGGCAGCTTATTAAGGTTCATAATTTTATCCACCCAAATATCCCAAAAGATGTTCTTCAGTGTATTTTGAACTAAGAACCAAATAAATGTTTCTAACTTTCTATTCTTCTCCCTTCCTCTCAGTAAAAAATCAACAAAATATATTAAAAATATATATTTTAACTCCAGTATTATTTTAAAAGTGATAAAAATTATAACTAAAGGTTATGAAAAGATCAGATTCTACATGACCTTTGGTCAGTTATACTATTAAAAATTTGTATTTTTACTTTGGTTGGCTCAGAATTATTTTGGTGGCTTCAGATCTGAGAAATAACTTCTCAATTTATTGACTGAGTCTCTTAGTGTCCTTTCTGCCAAATCCCATTTTATCTCACCTTTATTTACTCTTTTTTGACTATTTTTTTCTTTTAATTTATCTTTATTGTTGAAAGTTTTATAAATGTCCCCTTTTCCCCCATTGACTCCTTCTAGCCTGCCCCCACTCCAGGCCTTCAGCACTGTAGTGTGTGTGTCCATGGGTCATGTACATATGCATGCAAGTTCTTTGGTTAATCTCCCCCCACCTCCTACCCACCCTCCTCTGCTTCCCTCTGAGATTCCACAGTCTGTCCCATGCTTCTATGCCTCTGCATCTATTTTGGTCATGAATTTTTTTGTTCATTAGATTTTATTTATTCTTTATCACAGTAACATCCGTGCTCAGTCGTGGTTAAGTGTATCTTCAGACTCACTGTGGTGAAGCCGGGGCTCCTTCCCGTCCTGTAGAATCAAGAAGAGCAAGACCTGCTCCAGTTGTGCCAAGGAAGGAGCCCCCTGCCCCAGTCTCCAGCACATGATGGCAGATGCTTGTCTCAAATGAGACAATAGAGTGCAATCTAGTGCTCCTGTTCTGTACTTGGAGAAAATCTGTGATATCAATTTTGGCTGCATTTTTAAAGACTTGAAATTATTTCACTAGAGCAATTGTAACTTTCAGTGATATTCCAAAATCTTGGTCATTCCATTTCTTAGTCCAGAGATTCATAAACAGCCTAATTGTCTCTCTAAAGAATGGATGCTGGGACAGCGAAGCAGGCAGAGTGAGGTATAGAAAATGCAGCTTCTGTTTTTCCTACATAAATCCGGCTTGTTAGGGTGAACCATCAGATCTCAGCCATGCTAATTAGAATCTCACTGACAATTTGGCTTTAAACTTTATTAAAGAAAATGAACAGCAGAAGATTCATGGAAGTGGAAGCTACTATACTTTGCACAACACATATTTATAGGAATTAAGGGATATGTTAAGTTTTATTATTCTCACCCTCTCCATTTCTCTATTTTCTGTAAAGGAAGAATAAGAAGAAAACTGCCATAATGTTAATGATTCTGTCCATTGTAGAAGAATAAATTTTGAGTATAGTACCATCAAATTTTCTTATTCCCTTGACACTTGAAAGAAACTTATGTTGTACATTTCGGATTTTTCACTGATCTTCTTGGCAATGGTCATGAAGTTTGATGGAAAGCTTCATTATTGACTGTTAGGTATTGTTTTTGTTTATTTTCCCCACTTTCTATTAAAGGGAGAGTTTAAATTCTGAAGGCTCTCACCAAATTAAACACGTTGGTTTCTGTGGAAGGAAAGGTTTTTTTATCTCACATCTCCATTTATATTATTATTATGGACTAAGGACCATAATTTAAACATTTGGATATCTACAAGTTTGGTAGGTAAGAGAGGAGAATAATACATTAGAGATTGCGTTATAAGAAATAGTCTTAGGTTTATACATGTCTTACTTTCACTTAAATGAAGACATCAACATTTTCTCCCTTTTATATTTATGTTATAAAAACTGAGCTAAATGTTTCATACTAATTGAAAAACTACTATTATACTTACTGTATTTTTATCTCTCCCCTTTTGATTTAAATTTGTCTAGCACTTTTATGCTGCATATTTCACTTATTTTTCTTGTTTATACTGATGAAATTAAAAATACCTGAAAACGTTGAGTAGTTTACAAATTAGGAAAAAAAATTAGCAAGCAACCTATTACAGTGTCAAATAACTGATTTAAAAATAAAAGTCTCTGTTGATAAAAAAAAAAGAAACTTGCTTAGAAAAATTCTATATGTATTAATAATAGAAGAAATATAAGGCAGGTATATATGATAGGAAAATAATAAAACATTGAGGGGAATTAATGTTTAACCAAAAACCATTGTTTTAAGGATATGATCCCAAGCCCATTCGGGCCCACAGAAGCTAAGTCCTGACAAGGAGCTGCTGGTTAGGCAGTAGGACCAAGGCCCTGGCTGGAAGAGGAGGAGGTGTACTCAGGAACATTCCAACGTGGGGTGGGTTAGGCTTATCACTTCAGCATTTCATTCCTAACAGCACACTTCCCACACTGATAGGCTAAAATAATAGCATGACTTCTAGCATCATTCATTACAACTTCCCAGTGTTTTGTCACTTAGTCTTGGTTTGAAGTCCCCTAGATGCAGAGCTTGAGGCAAAGGAGCAAGATATGCTATTTGATCAGGTAGCTGGTCCTAGGAATCAGGAAAGGAGGTGAAACAGACAGTGTGGGGAGTGGAAAAAAATCAGCGAAGGGTGCAATGATGAGTAGGTGTCCCCGTGGACAATTAGGACTCAGTCAAGCAAGGTGACATGTGATGTCAAATGCGGGTCTTCATATGATGGACACAAAAGGTAGTTTAATTATTCTCTAACTCTTGTTCTTGATCATGCCCTACCCTTAGGAGTAATAAGTTTCCATGGCAACAGACATGCTTTTTTGTCAATTTATATTTTAAATAAGCTTTTATGATTAAAGTTTATTTGTTTTTATATGTATTTTATTTGTGTACATATTAGACTTTATTTGCAATATATCTGTAAAGTGTTCAGCCAAACTACCCATTTTAATAAGTGATAACTCATAAAAATATGATGACAAAAAACCCTTAACTGGAGAATGTCTCCTGTGTTCTATTTTGTAAACTGTACAACTAAAAGTAGTGTAAGTATACCCAGAAACCCTTTATCTGGACTTAACTATGATTATCATTGTATCTCATTTGCTTTCATGTACTACAATATCATATTGCAACCCAGAAGTGCAACATGTTGATATACAACAATTCAACAATATAACCTATGTTAAGGTTTATAATTTTATTCATCCAAATATCCCAAAAGGTGTTCTTCAATGTATTTTGGACTAAGAACTCAATCAATTAACACCAGTGACATTTGGTTGCCATCTATGTATAATATCCTTTACTCTAGAAGAAATCCCCAAACTGTTTGTATCACACTGATACTATTGAAGGGCCCAGATCAGTTCTTTTGTAGAATCTGTAAGACCTGAATATCCTTATAGCCAGTTCACAATAAGATTCAGGTTACATGTTTTTTAAAAGAATATAACATAGGTGACGTGTACTTTCTATTTCATCTCATTTAAAAGTTTATAATATTAGTTTGTTCTGTAATTTGTGATCCTGCTTGCAAATTTTGATAAGGTAGCAATTGCAACACTTCTCCACTAAAATATCTTTATTTCCCCCCTTGTATTTAAAGGGGGGGAGGAATCTTTTGGTGATTTCTTCTGTGCTCATAAGTGTGGGAATATTCTTTTCCCTAACAAATTTTTACTCAACAGTTTTAACCTCCACTGGGTAGCCTTGATGAAAACAGTTACCACTTTGGCAATTCCAAAATAGTGATTTTCTAGTTTTGTCATTGCTTTTAAATTTATTATGCAACCTTTATTAAGCAAAGAAGTGACTTTCCATTGCATATTCATAAGTTTCTTTGTATCATATTAAGAACTGTGTAGGGTCCATAATTTTGTAGATGCTGGCAAAAAAAGGGAAACTTTTAGATCTATTTAGTGGATAAATTATATGTTATATATTTTTAAATTTGATTTGTTTTACTAGTGGCTTGTGAATAGACACTTAAGTGATTTTGAATATTTTGGTATTTCGAGTGATACTGTGTAAATAACCTGGCTATCTGCGACTTCACATCTCTAGAGCTGTACTTCCAGGGAACTTTCTCAAAATGAGATCAATGTGTCATATGTTGTGTATTTAAGAACCAAAATGAAATTAAATAGATGATGTTTGGTATGATTAATGAGCAGGGAAAATAAATCACCAAAAACATTTTTGTTTTGTTTTGATAATCCTCACCCACAGATATTTTTCAACTGATTTTTAGAGAGAGTAGAAGGGAGGGGAAGAGACAGAGAGGGGAAAAAATCAATATGGGAGAGACACATCCACTGGTTTTCTCCTGCACAAGCCTGCAACCCAGGCACATGCCCTGATCAGAAGGAAACATGCGACCCTCAGTTTGCAAGCCAACCCTCAATTCCCTGAGCCAAACCAGCTGGGGCCAAAAACATTTTTTAACACAAAGGAATAATTGTGCTTTAAATGTCCAATTGGCATGTGCATGTGTGTGTAAAATGTTTCACAATAAAGTATGGGATTCAGGAGCTCAAAGGTAATTTGGATGTTAGGACACAATGTTATAACAGTTTACTGTTTGCTTAATTTTAAAAATTAAGCTTTTAAATGTAAGCCTGTTTGATACATATGGAAAATAGCCTAAAATTCCAAGAGGACATTTTATAAATGCCAAATAATAACTGAACATATGTTTTTAGCACATTTATTTAAATTACCATTGAAATATAAACCCAACTTAGTCAAGGCCTTAGGTGTTTATTAACTAAGCAGCTTCATTTTTTTAATAAATTTATAAAAAATAGGATCACTCCTAGCTAGTGAGGCTCATTGGTTGAGTTCTGACTTATGAATCAAGAGATCAATAATTTGATTTCTGGTCAAGCATATGCCCACGTTGCAGGCTCAATCCCTAATAGGAGGCATGCAGGAGGCAGCCAATCTATGTTTCTCTCCCCTTGATGTTTCTATTTCTCTATCATTCTCCCTTCCTCTCTCTCTAAAATAAATAAAAAAATATTTTAAAATTTTGATCACACTTTATTGTATAGGTATTTCTGTATAGTGAGAAGTATATGAATATACTCAACCTTAATTCCGAAGGTATAAATAGCTAAATTTACCTAGACTTCAGTTCATTGTAAGTAAAATATATTTTGTAAAGACTTTTGACACATTCAAGTAGAATTTGTAACAGGCAAACCATCATTATATAATATTAAGGGCCCGGTGCACAAAAATTTGTGCACTAATGGAGGTCCCTCAGCCTGGCCTGTGCCCTTTCACAGTCTGGAACTCCTTAGGGGATGTCCACCTGCTGGTGTGCCTGGCCAGCCTGGGTTAGGGGTTGAGGGTCATTTTCAGGCTGCCCACAACTCCCATTGACCCAACATCCCAGCGAGGCTGGCTGGAATCAGGTCTCTGGGTTTTTTTTATCTTCTATAATTGAAACTTTGTTGTCTTGAGTGGAGGCCTAGGCAGGCAATGAAGCCCCCTGTTTGCTTCAGCTCTGTGGCTTCTATAATTGAAACATTGTTGCCTTGAGCAGAGGCTCAGCTGGCCTATGCAGGCAGTTTACTCCATCGCTGGTGCAACAGAAGCCTCCTGTTTGCTCTAGCTCCGTGGCTGCTGGCCTCCATCTTGGCTGGGTTAATTTGAATAAGCTGCTCTGATTGGCTGGTGGGCATGACTTGGCTGGTGGGCATGGCTTAGATGTCTCAGAGTGATGGTTAATTTGCATATTACTCTTTTATTAGATTAGATAAATTTTATTTAAAAATTAAAAATTCTGTGACTTGGACTTCATTTTTTTAAAAAATAATTTTCTGCCAAAACAACTCATAATGTATGTTTCCAGGACTGTGCTCATGTCACCATTCATAAGCAGTATTCTACTACTGTATGGCAAAATATCAAATGCTATGGATGTACAGCTTTTCATTTCTAACAGATATAAAAATCTTACAACACAAATTTTTCCCTCTAAATAATTTTTAATAATGACTTGATTTCATCACTTACAAGACAAGTTAATAATAGCTGTATGTCTTTAATACAATTTCTAATTACAAAATTTCCAAAATTATTCTAGCAATTCAGTTGTAGGTATCTGTTCCCAGAGATTATTAATCACCTATTTTTTATTATTACATTATTTTTGGGTTTACAAAGAAACTTTTTCAAGCATCATTTCATTTTTGCTTCTCACAAAAGCTGTGAGAATATAAAATTGCATTTTGGTGGGGTGGGTTTCATTTGTGAGTGAGTTTGACTCCTGCACACATGTAATCAAATTGTAATATTGAATAAGCTCATCTTACCATTCTTGAAAACTATGCTAAGGTGACAAAATTTAAGTTGCATAAATACTCATGAAACAGACCCCTTTGCAAATGAAAAGAAGGATTTCAAGGTCTACATTCGTGCAGTTTTCTTTGGTTGCCAGGGAAGAGAGGGTTTGGGGGACTGGGTGAAAAAGGTGAAGGGAATAAAAGGTACAGATTGGCAGATACAGAATAGTAACAGGAATTTAAATTACATCATAGTGAATATAGTCAATAATATTTTAATAACTGTGTATGTGGCCAGCTGGGACACTCTGTAAAGTATATGATAGTTGAACCACTATGCTGTACACCAGAAGCTACTGCAGAATAATATTGATTGTCAAGTATAATTAAAAAATTAAAAAACAAGATTTAGTGGTAAAAAACTCCTAACATCCTGATTTGCTTCAGATTATATTTTTTGATGATCCAAAATATAATCTTAAGAAATTGAAGATGAATCAGTTATTTCTTACATTTCCTGAAATATGGCACATTTTCAGTATTGTGGCATTAAAAGTATCTTGAATCTTTTAAGCATCAAAGGAAAGTAGTTGCTGATGAGGCTAAAATGCTGTATATTAGATCTTGAGGAATGAAATGAAATCAACCTCTATTTCATCATGAGTAGACTAGTAGTTGAAGAGCAATCATTATATTCAAAATGCTAGTAGTTATATTAATGCTTTTACATAATTTACTATTTCTAACACTATTCTAAAATAACATGCACTGAAACACTTTAATTTTTATTTGTATGGAGTCTATTTATTATAAGAATGAAAATAATTAATTTTAAAGGCAGGTTCAGGGAAATCCTATTCTGGTAATAGTAACTTCCTAATTATAAATATAATTATGAAAGTGAAAACATGTTTTCTTATAATATGTGACTGGTTATAAGAGGGAAGAATACATTCATAAGAATATACAAATTAATGTTTTAGTTTCAGGTTACATATTCACTAATATAGTTACAGTATTATGTATAAGATACTAAATATTTTTCTTTAGCTGAAAATGAAGCACAAAGAAATCTTGCTGAGACCAAATGATTATTTGCTTGGGCTAAAATGTTACTTTTTAGCACATTTGCTGATTAATCACAACTGCCTTGATTTTTCTAATACAATGAGATCTATACAGCTTATTGACTTCCATTATTTTACTTATCATCATCTAAACTAATAAAAGCGGAATAGTAAAATTAACCGTCCCTTCGGGACGCCTACAGCCAATCAGAGTGGCTGTATGCAAATTAGCGCAGCCAAGATGGCGGAGGCCCACCGCAAACTGGTCCCGCCTGAGGAGCAGGGTGGGAGGAGCAAGCAGGCCCCCATGCTGCAGCCTGGAAATAGACAAATCGAGGAGGGTACGCACAGGCAGAAACTTAGCCTCGGTGACCCGAGGTCGGTTCCAGGCCATGGTGGCAGCCGCAGGTTCGGGAAGGAGGCTGGCTGACCAGCCCCTGCCCCTGCGGTTGAGGCCTGGGAAGAGACTGTTGGCAGGAGAAGTACTTAGCACCCTGCATGCCCGGCTCCTGGGTCTGATCAGCCCGGGCGCCGGTACTAAAAATGGCCATCGGGCGCCCAGAGGGGACGTGTCCTGTCCACAGGGCGCTAAGTCCGGGCTGGGGCAGGCACTTAGCACCCTGCATGCGCAGCTCCTGGGTCTGATCAGAACGGGCGGCTGGTACTAAAAGCGCTTTCTGGTGCCCAGAGAGGTGTGTCCCATCGGCCAGCACAGGGCGATAAGCAAACTATCAGAGAGAAAACAATGGGGACCCTCAGGCAGCACCCAGCAGGGCCTGCTCGGAGGTCACTGCGC
>PVJC01021736.1:0-27954 GCA_004026665.1 Murina feae
ATCTTTGGAACACCTGGGGAAAGGGAGGTTGGGAACACATTTGTAATAAGATTAACTTGGGAAGCAAATATAAGGGAGGGCTCCCTCATGTTACTTTGCTCTTGATTTGGGATCTTTGTCCCCGGAGACCGCGCGTTATTAAAGCTGATTTCTCCACCTCTTCAAAAGCATCGCTTAGTTTTTGGCCTTTCTGCAACAGGACCTTAACTCCACTATTGCAGTCACTTTGACCCCTGATATTGCTCGGCAAGCTATTCCTACAGGAATTTGGGGACCTGTGCCACTGGGAACTTTAGGATTAATCTTAGGGAGGAGTGGAAACACTCTAAAAGGACTAACTGTCCTGCCTGGATCATTGATTCAGATTATGAAGGAGAAATTAAAGTTATGCTAGAATGTAATCATGTTATGCAAATTACTCCAGGACAAAGAATTGCTCAGATACTGCTTCTACCGTATGTTCAGCAAGGAGAGGCTATAAATAGGAAAAGAGGAATGCAAGGATTTGGAAGCTCAGACATCTATTGGATATATGAAATTAGCAGAACCTGTCCCATGATTAATTTAAGAATAGAGGGAAAACAATTTAGGGGTCTAGTGGACACTGGAGCAGATGTTAGTGTTATCAGCAAAGAATTCTGGCCTCCAAGTTGGTCCAGGGCAGAAGCTAAGGTCTCAGTTAAGGGGGTAGGAGTTCCTGATGACACACGACGTAGTGTTGCAGTGTTAAGGTGGCAAGATGAGGAAGGACAGACAGGATGGTTTCAGCCCTATGTCATCTCTGGAATTACAGTCAACTTATGGGGCCAGGGTGTTTCAGAAGGTTTATGGGCATGTATTATTACCGGCAAAGGAAAGCAGTTAATAACTCAGATAGGATATCAACTTTTTTAGGAGCGGCCACTGCTCAGACTCCTCACCTTCATGGTGATCCTATACAATGGGAAGATGACAGACCTGTATGGGTGGGTCAGTGGCCGTTAACCAAGGAGAAGTCAAATTATATTCATGATTTAATACAAGAACAAATAGAAGCTGGCCACATAGAGCCTTCCAATAGTCCTTGGAATACGCCTATATTTACAATCTCTAAAAAGGCGACAGGAAAATGGCAGTTGGTACATGATCTTAGAGCAGTTAATGTTACCATGCATACCATGGGAGCTTTGTAGCCTGGACTACCAGCGCCTTCACAAATCCCTTTAAATTGGTCTCTTATAGTAGTAGATCTTAAAGATTATTTTTTTCACCATTCCTGTGGCACCTCAAGATAAACAGAGATTTGCATTTTCAATGCCATCTATTAATAATATAGAAGCCATGAAAAGATATCAATGGAAGGTTTTACCTCAAGGAATGGCCAATAGCCCTGCTTTCTGTCAAAAATATGTGGTTCAAGTTGTTCAGCCTTTAAGGGACAAATACTCCCAATGTTACATTATTCATTACATGGGTGACTTGCTTTTAGCAAGACCACGGGAAGAGCAGACCTTGGCCACGCTTTCCCAATTAGAAGAGGAGCTCCCTAAATGGAGTTTAAGGATTGCTCCAGAAAAGGTACAGAAAGAAACGCCTTTCCAGTATCTGGGAACCATAATTGAAAACCAATGCATTAGGCCTCAAAAGGTGGAAATAAGAAGATTGTCTTAAAACTTTAAATGACTTTCAGAAATTATTAGGGGACATTAACTGGTTAAGACCTTATTTAAAGATTTCTACAGGACAAATGGCAAATTTATTTAATTTACTTAGAGGTGACTCTAATCTTTCCTCACCCTGAACTTTAACAGATGAAGCTAGGACTGAGTTGCTAAGGGTTGGGCAGGCAATTTCCTCAGTCCAAGTAGCACGGGTCCAGCTCGAATTACCTTTATTGGGACAAATTAACCCTACTGCACATAGTCTCACTGGAGTCATCTTTCAAAATAAAAATTCTCCTGCCATTATTGAATGGGGCATCAATCCTCTAAAACTGCGGTTACATATTGTAGAACTATTGGTCCAATTTTTATTTCAATGGTAGAACTATTGGCCCAATTATTATTTCAAATTAGAAAATGTTGTAAACAGCTTATGTTACACCCAGATGTCGTGCTCCCCAAAAACCACTTAGGGAGCCCAGAAACTGATGCAAAAACATAAGAGCCTTTATTCAAGCTAGCTTGAGCTCTGTCCCACACACGCTCACCAATGCAGCGGCAGGGTGGGGAGAGAGAGCAAGTTTCAGGAAAACAAAGGATTTATAGGGGATCTGGAAGTAGTGGGTGGGGTAATGTGTGTGTCCCCTATTGATTGGTCAAGGGAAGGGCCAGGGTTTGCACAGAGGGCAGGATGCAGTTAGACTTGGGTCATTTCCTCTGCATCCTTATTGGCCAGTTTGAGTCAGTCTTGCACTGCCCTTTCACTTAGAGGGGAAGAGCCCCAGTGTACCTACCTCCCCCTCACTGGGAAGCAATTAGAAATGTTATTTCAGACTGATATAAATTGGCAAATTGGGTTAAGTGGATATTCAGGGGAACTTAGCTGTCACCTATTAAAAGATAAATTACTACAATTTTAATATAATACCTCCATCATTATACCAAAAAATACTAGGCAGGAACCAATTCCTGGAGCTTTAACTGTTTTTATTGATGGATCATCAAATGGGAAAGCTGCTTATCATACAATAAATTCAGACTGAGTCATACTGACCAGTCATACTTCTGTACAAACTGAAGCTATTAAGGTTGCATTGCAGGATTTTTAAAAAATATATTTTATTTATTTTTTTACAGAGAGGAAGAGAGAGGGATAGACAGTTAGAAACATCGATGAGAAAGAAACATCGATCAGCCGCCTCCTGCACACTCCCCACCAGGGATGTGCCCGCAACCAAGGTAGATGCCCTTGACCGGAATCGAACCCGGGACCCTTGAGTCTGCAGGCCAGTGCTCTATCCACTAAGCCAAACCAGTCAGGGCTGCATTGCAGGATTTTCAAGAGCCTCTTAGTATGGTCTCTGATTCCTTTTATGCTGCAAACTTAGTGAGTAGAATTGAAACTGCCTGGTTGAAATGGCTTAGTGACCAAAGTTTATTTTTACTATTCGAACAAGTTCAGCTGATTGTACAACAGAGACAATATCCTTTTTATATCACTCACATCAGGGCTCATAGTGTCTTACCTGGTCATTTAACAAAAGGAAATACACAGGCTGATCAATTAGTTGCTTTATTAAAAGAAGCCTTAGAATGTCATCAGCTTTTACATCAGCCTACCAAAATGCTGTTTAAATAATTCTCAATCACTCAACTGTTGTACCCAGATGTCGTGGTCCCCAAAGACTACGAGTGAGCCCCAAAACCGTTGCAAGAACATGAGAGCTTTATTATACAAGTTAACTTGGACTCCCCGCTTGCCCGCTGCACAATGGCGCAACGGGGGAGGAAGTGCCGGTTTCAGGCAAACCAAAGGATTTATAGGGCCGGAAGTAGTGGGTGGGGTAACACGTGTGGCCCCTGTTGATTGGTCAAGGGAAGGTCCTTGGCCGGGCATTTCCTCTGCATCCCTATTGGCAGATCTTCACTCTTGCACCGCCCTTCCACCCTTACACAACAGCAGGCAAAACAGATTATTAAGGAATGTCCCACTTGCATGATACATCTACCTCAAGGGCCTAACACAGGAGTCAACCCTAGAGGTTTGCTGAGGGACCGTATCTGGCAAATGGATGTGACACACTATACTTCCTTTGGACACCTTGGGGTATTACATGTCTCTGTAGATACCTTTTCAAAAGTCCTATGGGCTACTGCATCTACAGGAGAAACGGCAAAACAAGTTACTAATCATTGCTTAGCTTCTTTTGCTGTCATGGGAATTCCAAAAATTATTAAAACTGATAATGGGCCTGCTTACACAAGCTGTCAATTCCAGGAATTTTGTGAAAGGTGGAAAATTCAGCACATTACAGAAATACCATATAATTCCCAAGGATAGGCCATTATTGAACGACAGCATCAGTGGCTAAAATCCCAACTTGAAAAACAAAAAGGGGGATGATGGAGAAATCACCTGTGGGTAGGCTGCATCAAGCCTTAATTACCTTAAATTTTTTCACTTGTGATGTTGATGGAAAGACACCTATGGAGCTACATTGGTGTCAGAACAAAACAAAAGAAAATGGTCTAGTTAAATGGAAGGATCCCAAATCTGGTTTATGGAAGGGACCTGATCCATTATTAACCTTTGACAAAGGGTAAGGAAAAGAGAAGGGGGAAGCCGCCTATTGTCTTCACTAGCAGAGAGGTGTGGACAAGGAACCTGGAAGGCTGGTGACCTTGAGACCCTGGCAGGGTTCAGAGCTGTGCACCCACTGTTTAGTCTAGACAATGGTAGCTGAAGCAACTTCCCCACCAGATAGTCATGCAAATCTTTATTGATAAGATAGTCTGTGTTGCTGGAACTTGCTTGCCTAAGGGCTATAGGTGTTTCCCATCCTATCTAATAAAAGAGTAGTATGCAAATTAGGCATCACTCCGTGAAAAAGATGGCCGCCCCATGGCCACAAAATGGCGGTGCCCATAGCCCCAATATGGCCATCCCCATGGCCTCAAGATGGCCACCCCCATAGCCACAAGATGTCAATGCCCAGTCCGGCTCAGCCCCGCCACTGAAGTGGTCAGACCTGTTTGCCAGGCAGGTGGCAGGGGAAGGGGGGCCCCGAGGGGTGGAACAGGCAATCAGAGAGGGCTGGGGGGTCCCCTTTCCAGGCCAGAGGCCTCAGGCATGGGCAAGGGTGGAGCCGGTCATCAGAGGGGTATGAGGGTGCCCTACCTAGGCATAAGTCTGGGCCAGAGGCCTCAGGCCTGGGCAGGGGCAAGGTGGGGTATCGCAGGGACCTGGGCTCCGCAGAATCAGTGATCGGAGGGGCAGGGATGGGGTCTGCAATCACAGGGTCTGGGCACCAGTGGAGCCAGCAAAGCAGGGGTATGGGGGTCCTCTGCCCAGGCTTGCAGCCTTGGCCAGAGGCTGCCAGTGGGGCAAGGGCAGAGACAGCAATGGCAGGGGGAAAGATCAGAGCTGGTGATCTCAGGGGTCTGGGGGTCCCCTGCCCAGGCCTGCAGCCTCAGCCAGAGCTTACAAGCCTGGGCAGGGGTGGAGCTGGCATTGGAGGGGCAGGGGTGGAACCAGTGATCAGAGTGAACTACAGAGGAAACACCTTTTCTTACTGCTCATTGGCTAAGCTCCCTGTATGTCACTGGTAATATTCTTAGTAACTTATGTAATAAGAATCCCTAAAGGCATCTAGGGTTTTTCCACCACACTCCTGGAGAAAAAAATGAAGATCCACTGATGGAGGGCTAAGAAACATCATATCCTGCCCTAGCCGGTTTGGCTCAGTGCATAATGCCTCAGCCTGCTGACTGCAGAGTGTGGGTTCAATTCTGACCAAGGGCATGTACCTAAGTTGCAGGCTTCTCCCTGGCCAAGGCCCAGGTCAGGGCATATGTAGGAGGCAATCAATTAAAGTGTTCCTCTCACTTTGATGTTTCTCTCTGTTTTTCCCTTCTCTTCCACATTCTCTAAAAATCAATGGAAACATATCCTCAGGTGAGGATAAAAAAGAAAGAAAGAAAGAAATGTCATATCCTATGAAAAATACTTCTTGAAAATGCCTAAAGAAAGTTGTCATTTTTTCATGGTGAAGGGACTGGAGTCTGTGTTGATGAAAACACCTTGGTGGCTGTGGTGACTTTCAGTGGCTGTGGCAGCAGGGTGATGGGGCTGGTGGCTTCCCCTGATTAGCCTGGTTGCCTCCCACAAAGGGAGGCCAGACTGTGGCTTAGGCCCGCTCCCCAAGGGGATCAGGGAGCAGGCCTAAGCCATCAGTAGGACACAATCTGAGGGCTCCCAATATGTGAGAGGGAGCAGGCTGGGCTCAAGACCCCCCCCCCCACCCTGTGCACAAATTTCATGCATTGGGCCCCTAGTAACCTCAATAAAAGGGATAAGCAAGGTCAGAGCAGTGGTAGTCTTCCCCCTGGAGTTGGACTCCCGCCTGGCCCCCATTTCCCAAATTAATTCTTTTCTAGTCTCTCTTCATTTCATGTGTGACCTTCTCCAGAATTTGAACCCTGAACAAGAACCCTAAAGCATGCGGGCCGTGAAAGGAGCTCCCACACTGTTCTTCACCAGGGCCCACACATCTCTCCATGCTGTTGCTCCCGTCTTGTTCCACCCACTCCCCCAGAGGCACTCAGGTCATTTCCATCCCAAAGCTCTTGCCCTTGCTGTGCCTGAGCTGGATGCTCACTGCATGGCTGCCTCCTTGTGGTGTGGGACCAAGTTCTGTTGCCACCTTCTTGAAAATACCTTCTCTGCCTAATTTACCTCACCTGTTCTGCCTGGTCCAGCTGCTCACTGCTACTTATTCACTAGCACTTACCATGGCCTGGGATTTTCTTACTTCTCTGGTTATTGTCTCTGCCACTAGAATGTAAGTGCCCCCAGGGCAGGGTCCCACCTGTCTTCTCTGCTGGTGAGTCACTACTTCTGTAATAGATCCTGACACATAGTCATTTCAACTCACATTAGTCAAATAACTGAATGACCACAGAGTACCTAGAACATGTGGTTATAAAATGAGTGCCCACCCTCTTGACCTGCTCCATTTTATTCTTAAACATGTTCAAGTTGACAGTCTAATCATTAGAAATGCTAATCACCAATAAAAGAAATGTCTAACCATGACAGTTAGAAAACAAGTATGTGACGGTCTCTACTGTGTTTTGGGGAATGTGCTAGAAAATTGTTGGAAAGAGGACCTACCAACATCGAGGTTGTATGACTTTGGATCAGGGGATCCGAGGCCTTAGCTTCTTATGATATTTGAGTGACACACTCTCTAAGGTCCCTCCAGTATCCAATGGTAGAGAGCTAAGACTCTAACCCTTGCTGAGGAATCTTCAATGGCTTTTGACTCACTTCACCCTGGACCTGTTTTTTACTTTTTTGCATCTGGGGCTCTGGCCCCTGCGGACTGCACCACTTGCTCTCTCTTCCTGGCTGACTTTTCTTTGAGCTCGGCCAGAGGAGGCATCAGATGATATCAGGGGAGGGATCATGGCCCTGGCCAGACATGGGTGCTTGCTGGGAGGCCACCTCCATAGCACAGCCTGGCTGGGCTACAGGGGCAGTTCGCGCTGTCATCCACAGCCTGGGGAGGGAAGGCTTCTCTTACTTCTAGTTCCTCAGTGCCTCAGTGGCTCCTGTTGGTTCCCGTATTCCTGCTCAGACCACTTTTAGCAGTCTCTTGAAAGGCTTTTCATTGAAACTCTCTGAGTGAAAGTTGCTTCCCTCCAAGACTGACTGACAGTCCATGTGGAAATATGTCCGGGAAAATAGTCCTACGGATGCCTCAAAGACTGTTTGTGAAATCAGTAGCATCATGTGGAGTTTTCTTCTTGGAGTTTGTTCTGGATGCTTCATACTTCATCTAAACCTCACCCTCCTGTCCTCACCCTCCTGTCCTCATCCTCCTGTCCGATGGAGACAAAAATGTGCTCCTGACACTCACAGGCAACAAAGCGCCTGAGACCCGTGACTCCTCCCGCAGAGTTGATGAGAAAGCATCCTCTTCCCAGTGGCCCTGGTTTATTTTCTCTGTTGTTGTTGTTTTTTTTAAAGTCAGAAAATTTTTATTTTTCTGGCATGACAGTGACACATTCTTGCACTAAACCAGGAAACTCATGGTGCCTATCCCAGAAGACACGAGCCTCTGCTCCTTGTGGTGCCTGGCAAGTATGTGGATTCATCGCATGCATCTACGGAGGCTGAGCCGTCACACTTAGCTGAGCACACCCATCAGAGGCTTATTTATTACACAGTTCAGCTGCCATCACTTCACTCTTATCCCACCTCCCTACATGGTGAGCAAAATTAATGAGGACACCGTGGCCATGCCTAACAGCGTCTATGTGTGACCCTCTTAGCAAAGTCTTTGCTTTTCTATATCTCCCTCTCATCTGCTTGTAAGTTACTTTCATTCTCCAAGTTGATGCAAAGGTGGATTGTGACAACAGTTTGTGGGTGACTGTCAGAATCTATTGTGGTTTGTGAGGAAAATGCATAGCAAGTATGAGAGCTGTGCAGTCAATTTGAAATATTTCCCTCACAGGAGAAGGTCAAACCAAATAATTTAGTTATGCTGCTTTTGTAATAGATCTCATACTTGGATGCCCTGGTTTGAAGAGTTGGAAAACTATGCTGTCTACCCAAGTCTAAAAAGAGCAAAATAATCATGTGACCTTTGGAGCATGAGTCAGAATCAATGCTCAGAATCAATGAGTCAGAAGCAATGAGGCAGAGTGGGGAGGATAGGGTGTTAGGCGACCTGCCTTCTACTCTGGACAAAATCATTAACCTCTTGGGGCCCCGCATCCTCCCCTGGGAAAGGATGTACACTTGGCAGCTCCTTTTAGTTCTACTGCTAGTAATTGCCCCGTGAGGTATGTCCTGGGTTCTTGTTACCCCTGTTTTAGGAGAGGAAATGGAGACCCAGAGAGATGGAGAACATTGCCCAAGGCCACACAGTTAGGAAGCAGCAGAGCGGGCAGTTACAGTTCAAGGTAATGCACTCAAGCCTTGGCTTACTGACCATGAGAGCCCTACATACCTTGCAGGGAACTGGGAAAAAACTAACTTGGACACTATTTTTCTGCTTGAGGATGGCTTTCAGAGATCTCAGGGCTTCACATCTAGTCAGTGTGGAGCTGGGCCATGAACCCATGATTGTCTGACTTCTAAACAAGCTGTCACTGTCTGGAAGACACAGAGAAGGTGTGGTCATAAGAGCATTCACATTTATACCCAGCAAGCTACCTAATTCAGGACCGCTGGAATCTGAGTTCAGTGATCTTAAATTCTAAAATATATCTGGGTCACCAGGATGCAGGCTGGATCAGAACAAAGTATAAGCAAGATGCTCATTTAAACAATTTGAATCAGTGTTCTGCAAGGGCTTGAACATATATGCAAATACCAAACACCATGTGTACACCATATTAGAATTTATTATAATGCAGACAAGTCCAAATACAATGTATTTTCTAATTAAGAAAATATGAACACTTCCCAGTTTTCTATTATAACACTTTATCCCATTATTTGAGCTGGAATAGCCTACATTAGTGTCTTATATTCCCTTCAGATAGGCCTCCCCATTGGACTAGGAGGTACAACTGTGCAAAGTAATCTTCTCCATTTGCAGTATTTGCAGAATGAAGTGCGTGCCCTCTCATGTCCTGGCTGTTATGGTTTGTCTCTCATTCTCCTCATTTCCTTCCCCATGAGACATGTCAGTCCTCACATTGTTCACCCAGAAGACACAGTGTGTCTGGAGCATCACTTCGTATCCAGAAGGACACAGACACGGAGAACAAGAGGCAGCTAGCGGGCATCCTTGAGGAGGCACCACAGAGCCCTGGGAAGGCAGCTGCCGGGCGCTGTCAGCAGCAGTGCTTACACGGCAGCTCCAAAATGCAAGGCTTCATTGCTAAACTAGCCTGAGGAAAAGATAAAATTTAAAAAGACCATTTTCATTACTGCTCACAATTATTACTGTAAATAGTAATAAATTAAAAATAACAATACATTAGAAGTCCACAGATGATCTGAAATGCATTTAGCAGATGTGTCAACCTAACCCAAAAGGTGTTCATATGCATTTTAATCAAAAGACAGTACCTCAAAGTGCCTATAAGAATCAGACCTTCTGTGAAGAATGAAGAAGTACCCGTGGGTAGTAATGAAATAGCCACGGGATGTGAAGTACAGCATTATGTACTTTAATGTTCCAACGTCAATACTATTGTGATAACTAGGCAGGTACCAGGCAGGTACTGTCAATATCAGGGAGAAAAATTGTGTGATTGAAAGGTATGTGATTGTCTAACCCTGAAACTGATACAAAATGATACTGAAAGCAAACTGTAATTGAAAAATAATAAACAATGCAAAAGAAAAAACTTAGAAACTAGACCTCTTTTAAATACCATTGTGTCAAAATACAAAATACAGTCAGAAGGAAGGGGTCACAGTGCTACTTGGTGCAGCCTCTACTGTTAACAGAAGTGTCAAGCGAGTGAACAAGGAAAACACCTCACACACACGCCCAGCTTTTACTTTTAAACATCAGCAATGACCTTTCACGTGTAACTCAAACCATGGAGTGGAGAGCACTGAGCGCACATGTACCTCTCCCATCTGACATGCATTCTGAAAAGGAACTGCCTAACCTTCATGCACATGGCACTGTGGACCATTCACATGTGCTCAAACTGGCATTTTCAGAATGATGGTCTTAGTGTACCCGTAAGTGTAGGTAGCCATTGGTCAATGTTTATTCATAGGCGTGTGGTGGAATCTCCTCACACACAGATTAAATGAGCACACATCTGACTGCACATGCTTCGCAAAAAAGATAGAGAGAAATGCAACTTTAGGGGTGTGGGGGCCTGCCTGCCACGCCACTCGGGGCATAGGAACCTGCTTGTTCCCCAGTCTCATGACTCTCTGAGCCTCTGCTAATGGGAGCCTGCCGCTGAGCCTAGCATTCTCACATACTTCAGAGTCCTACCTCATGTCCCTAAGCACAAGCCAGCTCTATCTTGTCCTCACACTGAAGAACAGCACCTGTTGGTTGCTGGAGCAAGACTTGCTGTATCCACTTGTTCTAAGGGATAGAATGTGGCCCCCACAGGGCTTCCTGCA
Organism: Murina feae; assembly: GCA_004026665.1. Taxonomy (NCBI): domain Eukaryota; kingdom Metazoa; phylum Chordata; class Mammalia; order Chiroptera; family Vespertilionidae; genus Murina; species Murina feae. The sequence continues at coordinate 10,756 of PVJC01021736.1, forward strand.
GAGGGTGCTGCCAGGCGGTGTGCACTCTGCTGGTTTTTGTTTCCTGCACTGACTTTCGAATGGAATCTTTGGGGGAGATGATATTCTACCATGACTAGTAAAATGGAGTGGGAATTAGGACCATCAGGACTAGCATGTCCTACAATTGCATGAGTTGGTCCTGAGGGCACCGGCTGGTGTTCAGGGCTTCTGTGGCTCTGCGCTCACTACTGCACTCATGGGTCCAACTCCCTGGAAAAGGGGGACATGTCTTCTAATTTAGAAACAAAAATACCAAGGAACCAAGGGCTCAGGCCTGCTGTTGTACAAAATTCCGAAGCTGTTCGGGAAGATTCCTCCAGAACAGGGGATCTGAGCGAGAAGAAATGACGAAGCAAGAGTATAAACGCATCACTAGATACATGGAAGCTAATATAGTCAACTGTGTGTATGCACAAACCTGTGTGTGTGTGTGTTTGCGTGCACACACATACATGAGTGGTGATTTCCAGGGAAGCTATTAACTACCACCTCGTACTGTTCTTGCCTTGGACAGGCAAGGGGAGGATAAATACATAAATTTATATTTTATCATTTTGCAAAGGATCTGGGTTAAATAGCTTCATGACCATCCTGCACCATGTGCATACAAGTGGACAACATGGGCACCATGTCAACTGTGTCTGCATGTGTGTGTCTGCTTGTGCGTGTGCCTGCATGTGTGTGGTTGTATGTGTGTCTGCGTGTGTGTGTGTCTGCATGTGTGGCTGGATGGCAAAGCCAGCTGGCCTGTGGGCAAAGCAGAGAGTTCCATCTTCACACCTGGAGAGCTACAGCTCTTGGCCCTCAAAAATGAAATCCAGCTCAGAAGTCACTTCAAATAAAAGGACGTGGTGGGGCTTCAGCAAGCAAAGAGGCCGTGGGTGGCTCTGTGTGCAAAAGGCTCCTCCAAGAAGCGTCGCAGCGCTGCAGCAGGAAGCTGTTTGACAAAGAGGACTGCACACAGTCAAACGGTGAATTGAAACAATGGCAAAAGTGGGCTTTTTTCCTCTGGGCTCAAGAAACTGTCCTCTCCCGCCATGCAGCAGGCAGGGTTTCTGCTTTGAAGGCGATAAATAAATGTCCACATCATGGTGAATAGAAAGACTGTGCCTCGGACCTCAGAGGCTGAGGGTAGAGTGATGTTGTTTGGAGTCTTTCCAAAGAAGCTCTGGTCAGGGTCTGGATGGGGTTGATACCACCCTGTTCTCACAGATTCGTTTTGCAGCGAGGAGTGCAGAAGCCACTCCAAAACCATAGCTTCTCTAGGACAAAGGGCACCCCAGAAAAATCCCAAATTGGTCAGCACTGCTAGCTGCTGGGAAGAGCACTGGGAAGTGACGGGTGACCTCAGCTCTTTGAAGAAGAGTGGCTCAGCTAGAGGGCACTGCGCCTCATGCGCCACAAACAGTTCTCCAAGTCACAGACTATTTCACATATGTCTCTACCCTCGTCCTTACTGGCCACAAGGTGATGACACGACCTTCAAACTGGCAGGGACTTTAGCCGTCACGGTGCCTTTGCGAAAATAATGGCACGCGTGGAAACTTCGTTCTTCTCCTGTCTTTTTTCACCCGCAGTCTGAGCTGCTCAGACTGAGCCTCTGGAGGCAGGCAGTCTTCTCGCAACCCTCTTACCTGGGCCTGGCTCCGCCCGGGGTCACGGGGAGGCCTCAGCAGGCTTCCCATCCCGGTCCCGGTCCAGGTCGTACTGGTACACCAACATCTTGATGCAGTGCGAGTTGGCGGGAGAGACCCAGGGGCTGCTGGTGATGGAGAGGCTGTGGGCTGCGGGGAGCTGCGCCGGCTGCCGGCGGCAGGTGAGCAGCGCCCGGAGCGTGGCGGCTGCCAGCGCGCGGAAGCGCCTGCTGACGAAGCAGTAGAGGAAGAAGTTGGCGGCCGTGTTCAGCAGCGCCAGCATGTTGGCCACGTCCGCCGCCGCGTGCTCCAGCCGGCGGTTCCTCGCGGGCGCGCCGTACAGGTGGTAGAGGATGACGGCGACGCGCGGCGCCCAGAGCGCGGCGAAGGCCGAGGTGATGGCGAGCAGGATGGCCGTGGTGCGGCCCGCGGGACAGCCGCGCAGGCGGAGCGCGCTCCTCCGCCGCAGCCGCCGCACGATGGCCGAGTTCAGCGCCAAGAATACGGCGCAGGGCACCAGGTAGACGGTGACGCAGTGCGCCCAGACGAGCGCGTGGTGCGCGGCGGAGCCGGCGCGGCCCTCGGCCCAGAGGTCGGGCCACCAGTAGTAGGGGACGGCGGTGAGCAGGCAGCCGGCATACACGCCCGCGATGACCCTGCGCGCGCGCGCGGGGTAGGACACGGCGTGATAGCGCAGCGGGTGGCAGACGGCGATGTAGCGGTCCACCGTGAGCGGCACGGTGATCCAGGTGGAGGTGTGGATGGCAGAGAACTCCAGCACGCCCACCACGTGGCTGGGCACCGCGGGCATCTGGGCGCGCAGGATGAAGTCCTCCAGCAGGAAGTCCACGAATACGATGAAGAAGAGGACCAGGATGTCAGCGGCGGCCAGTGCCAGCAGGTAGTTGTAAGAGGACTTCTGCCTCTGAGCCACCAGCCGGGACAGGATGATCACCGTCAGGATGTTCGCTGCGGGGAGAAGGGAGAGGGGGACCTGTTTTGTCTCAGAGCCAGAGGTCTCCCTGGCCGCAGTGGGCCCGGGCATAGGCGGCGGCCCTCCCGCCAGACGCGGTGGGGGGAGAGCCAAGGCCTTGGAGAAATCACCTTTGCCCTGCAAATCGCACCTCCTGTGAATGTGCGGGTGCTATTTTGACAGTTTGGTGCTCATGTGGCAACTTACTTTCCGTGCACCCTTCAGCGGTGCCCCTGGGCCCAGGGAGCTAAGGGAACTGCCCAGCCGCCCTAAGCACCAACCCCACTCCCTCTCCTCCCTTTGTGCGACCTGGAGGCAATATGGGGCTGAGTGTGTTCAGGTAGGAGACTGACTATACAGCCTCACGAGAGCCTTTTAGAAATGGGATCAGGGCCTCTGCTTTTTGAGTAGGTTTCGAATGGAAGGAGTGGACAAGATCGTGGCCTTTCAATTAATTTAAAAATAATAATACTGCCAATAAATAAACAAGTGATGTTTGGTTTTTAAGCAGGTCACCTACACACATGGCACATAATTTAAACTAACAACAGGAAAGTAAATCTTCCCTTCAACCATGCATGCAGCCTCTGTGTGGACAATCACAGTTAGCGCATAACCTGTGCTTACCTTGTCCATGCTGTGTGGTGCCGAGTTTTTGCTTGGACAGTAGCAAAAACTATTATTTCTCTTGAAGCCAGATTTACTTGAAGCTGCACCCACATGATTTCTGATCAGTTTTGAAAACAAATGTCTCTCTGCATAAGGCACCTCTGGGAAAGGCACTGGGGCTCACCACATGGCGCGGCGTCCTGGCTGTCCCTCAGATGCCTCTGCCACCAGCTCTCGGGGCAGCCCTGTATTCTGAGCATTACTCATCCTTCTGTGAGAACTTGCCTCAGAGAACCTATGATCTCTGTCTGACCTCCAGTGCCAAAGCTGGAATCCGTTTCCTTTCTCTCCCTCCTTTTAAAATATGAAATATACATACTCCAGTGCACTCAAGGTAAACAAACTGTAACATTTTGTCATATTTGCTTCAGTTCTTTTTTTTTTTTTTTTTTAAAGAAATGACTCTAGCCACACAGCTGAAGTCCTCTTAAATTCCCACAGGCCCATTCTCTCCCTCCTTCCCTTTCTCCCTGAAGGCCCATTCTGTATTTTTAAATATATTTTTAATTTTATTTTTTAAATTCTCACCCGAGGATATTTTTCCCATTGATTTTTAGAGAGAGTGGAAGGGAGATGGAGAGACAGAGAGAAACACTGATGTGAGAGGGACACATTGGTTGCCTCCTGCATGCCCCCAACCAGGACCAGGAACCTGTAACCGAGGTACGTGCCCTTGATCAGAATTGAACCTGGGACCTTTCAGTTGCAGGCCAACGCTCTATCCACTGAGACACACTGGCTGGGGCCCTGCAGTCCCACTCTTCCCCTCCATCCTCTCCCCATCCTTTCCCGCCCCATCTTGCTCCCCAGGGGCAGCCACAGTGCCCAGTCTCAGGGCCATGCTGTCTGCTGTTACTTTCTTGTACTGAGTCCACCGTCCAGCTGTGTTTTTCACTCAGTGTTAGTTCTGGAGGCCTATGTTTGGAGACTTGTGGATCTCCTTCACTCTTCTTAATGGCTATGTGGCTGTGTGTGAATGTGCTGAAATTTGTTTATTCATATGCGTACGGATATAGACATATCTCTGCAAATAGTAGACACACATCTATATATGTCTAGATCTGTTTATATATACACATATAGACATGCACACAGGTCCACAAACATGTCAATATGTGTTTATGTATGCACACACATTTCACGTACATGTATGTGGGAAAAGCATTCCGGGCAGTGGGAACGGTAAGTGCAAAGCTCCTGAGGTGGGAATCATGGAAGAGACAGGAGGCCTCTTATCACGCCTACATCCCCATTTTACAGATAAGGAAAGTAAGGCTTGGATTTTTAGGCATTTGCCCAAAGCCACATAGTGAGTGTGTGGGAAGGCAGCAGGCAGCTCTAGCGCGCCTGACTCTAAGGCCAAACTCTGCTCCGCTGATTTGGGTTATAGGAGAGGTTATCAGCTGGAGGAAAGGGATCTATCCCCCTGACTTGGAAAAGCACCTCCTTTCTCAGAACCTATTTCTTCTGCCCATTGAGCCACACCCACGTTCTCTCACGCCCCATTGCCCGCAGCCCTGAGGAGGCAGCAATGAATAGATGCTGGGTGTCCCCAGAAAAGAACGTTATATGTGGCCTGACTTTCCACCACTGTCTCCCCCCAGTTGAACCCTGCTTGACGGGTGCTGCTACACTCCATCAAACGCTCTCAAGGGTCTCAGTCCCATCTAGCTGCTGCCTCCATCTCGCAGCCCTCAGGCAGCCTGGGATTCAGAGCTGACTTCTCCTTAGGTCTCCGCTCACAGCCACTCGGCTAAGCCACGGAGCCTTGCGTTTCCGGTTGCTTCTGTGCAGGTAGATGCCCGGGGCCTCCAAGGCCACCACTGCCGAGGTCCTTGCAGGAGACACACCTGCGCACCAGAGGCCGCAGGACGAGGAGGCCCGCTTGTGCACCCATTTTCTAAGAAGAGACGGCGTTTGCGGTAATTCCCCGCATCAAACCCGTCTCCCTCCCGCAGGCGCTTTCCCCAAGCCCGGGGTGGTGTGGGCGGAGCGGAGGCCCGCGCTCCTGCCTCAGCTTCCCGCGTCGGGACGCGAGATGCGGAGCCTCCGGGAGGCGAGCCTCTGCCCAGGCGGCAAGGGAGGTGTGAGCTGCGGTGCACAGCCCGGGCTCTGCGAGGACGCTCTGGGGACGGCCTGTGTCGCAGCGCGGGCCTGGGGAGGGGCCGCCGACCCCGCCTGGACCCGCCCGAGGGGCTAGGTCTCCGGGCATTTCCCGCCTTGGAAAGCGCTGTCTCCATTCACAGAAGGAAACACTGTGCTTTCCTGAGCGTCAGCGCCCAGGGCGGCCGGTGACCGAGGTCACCCAGCGAGCTGTGCAGCCCCGCCCGCCTCCCGCCGCAGGGGGTCCCGCAGCCCCGCGTCCTCCTCCCGCAGGGGGTCCCGCAGCCCCGCGTCCTCCTCTCCCCACTGGCAGTCCCGGCTGCGCCTGAACTTTGCCAACAGACTCCGATGAGAGTGACAGCGCGCAGGGCCGGCGCCACTCTGTCAACACTTGCCTCTGGGGAGCTGCCCGGAAGCGGGTGAGAAGCCCACCCACCCGCACGGACAGGCGGTGCCCAGGCCCGGGGTGGGAGCCCAGAGGCTTGGTGACTCAGCCTGCGTGCGGATCCGGGCCGGGATGGTGGCTGCCTCCCTGCGGCCCTGGCTCGTTCAAAGGGTGACGATATTCCCTCCCCCCCCCTCCTTCCGAAGGCGGCTGGGCGGGTTCGTAAGCAAAGAGCTCAGGCCTGCGCACCAGAGATTTAGATCAGACACCTAGACCCCCTCCCGCAACGCAGGCATCTGGCGCAAGGACAGAGCAGCGCTGACGGCTGGTCCCTGGTCCACGCAGGCCTTCAGAAGGACAGGGACTAGCTTATCTCAGGAGTAAACTCCGAGGTTGCATTCGGCAAACCCTCTGTCTCTGTCCTCTAAGTAGGTCCTTGTGGATTTCCCAAGGACAGCCATCCGCCCCTTTCAGCCCCAACCCCTCACTAAGGGCATCCTTCCTCCTCCAGCCGCCTGTCTTCTCCTTTGCACCCTAAGAATCAGCCCCCATGCAGACACATGCAGACAGACCTTCCACACCACAGGCAGTCCCAGTGGTTCTTTCAGCTACTCCTAGGGGTGGCCCTTGTGCAGACCAGGTGGGAACAGGAAACTGAATTGCATGGGGGACACTGCCTCTTGGAAGTCGTCACCTCCCTCACAGCTGCCCGTTCCACTCCTGGAGGAAAGGGAAATGAAAGGCGGTGCTGGCAGGACTTGGCACTCAGCCTTTGCGCCCCTGAGAGAGAGGGGTTCTCAGGATGCTGTGTCTGCAGCTTCCCGGGCAGAGCAGGAAGGGTTTCCAGGGGCAACGGTCCCACCTCCCACCTTCCTTCTCCCTCTTCCCATCTCCCTTCTCCCTCCTCCCACCTCCCACCTCCCACTGTGGGGCTCCAGCTCCTGCCACTGCCACAGGCTAGTGCCCTCCCTGTTTCTGTCACCCACTTCCCCAAGGCAGAGACTTGGGACACGAGGTGTCTTTCCTGCAGCTGGTTACCAGAGGCACAGAACTGGCTGTGGTGGGTGAGTGGGGACAGGCAGGGGAGCCACCTCAGGTGAGACTGGGATCTGACATGGACCCCATGTGCCCAGGGACCAGCCCTCCTCCCAGGGCTTTCGTTCTCTGCTCTGCAAAAAGTCCAGTTGATAGTAAAGCAATAATAATAATGACAGGATCACACCTCACGTCCGGTGAAGGTGAGAGTCTAATGAGCAGATGGGCCATAGGGCTCTGCAGGAACGAACAGCATGAGCAAAGCAGAGTGTGAAAGAGAGGGCCTCACAGTTCTTCAGAGCCGCTGGAGGCTATCCTGGACATACCCTGCATCTGGCCTGAGCTCACATCTTCATGAAATATCTAATACTAGAGACCTGGTGCATGAATTCATGCACTGGTGGGGTTTGACTAGCCTGCTCCCATTAGAGCTGATCAAGGGCGGGGCCAACCATGGGGAGGGGTCATAGGCAGTTGGTCAGTCAGCCTCACCCCCTGGTCAAAGTCCTGGTTGAACTCCCAGTCAAGGGGACAATTTGCATATTAGCCTTTTATTATATAGGATTAACTATCCAGGTTAACACCTCACTAATGGTGTGTGTATCATTTCCACTCCCTGGGTGTCCATGAGAAAGGTTGAGGTTCAGGAGGGGTGAGAAGGTGACTGAGGTTGGACACAAAGGAATCAGTTACCCACTTATCGCACCTGTTATACAAGAGCTGAGCACATTTAACAGCAACTGGTATATTTATTAACCACAGTTCCCTTGCCTGAGCACTTACCATTGTGGGTCACGTGGGAGAGGCATTACTTGCATTAAATCTAATCCTCACATGACATGAGCAGGTCGTACTATCAATATCTCATTATAACAACTGGACAGACTCATCCAAAAAACTGAAATGAGACCAACTTACATCACACACAAGAACAAACTAAAAATGAGTTAAAGACTTAAATGTAAGTCACAAAACCATCAAAATCCAAGAAGAAACCATAGGCAGTAAAATCTCAGACATCTCATACCTCCTAAGGCAAGAGAAAAAAGGAAAAAATAAATAAATGGAACTACATCAAACTAAAAACTTCTGCCCAGCAAAAGAAACCATCAACAAAAAGAAAAGGGAACCCACTGTATGGGAGAACATATTCTCCAATGATACATTTGATAAAGGGTTAATATCCAAAATATATAAAGAACTCATACAACTCAACACCTGGAAAACAAACAATCCAATTAAAAGATGAGGAAAAAATCCCTCCACAGTGGACATATAGATGACCAGTAGACATATGAAAAAATGCTCAACTTCACTAATCATCAGAGAAACGACAATGAGGTTTCACCTCACACCTGTCAGAATGGCTACCATCTACACATCAACAAATGACAAGTGCTGGTGAGGATGTGGAGGAAAGGGAACCTAGTGCACTGCTGGTGGGAATGCAGACTGGGGCAGCCACTGTGGAAGACAGAAAATTAAAAATATTATTGCTGTTTGACCCAGCAATCCCACTTCTCGAAATATATTCTAGGAAACCTGAAGCACTGATCAGAAAGAATGTATGCTCCCCTGTGTTCATAGCAGCACAATTTACAATAGCTGAGATCTGGAAACATCTAAGTGCCCATCAGTAGATGAGTAGGTAAAAAAGCTGTGGTGCATTCACACCATGGAATACTATGCAGCAGTAAAAAGAAGGATCTCTTTTCCTTCGAGACAGCATAGAGGGACCTGGAGAGTATTATGCTAAGTGACATAAGTCAGAGAAAGACAAGTATCACATGATCTCACTCATGTGGAATCTAATGAACAAAATAAACTGAAGAACAAAAATAGGTCCAGAGGCCTGGACATATGGAACAGACTGACAGATCTTAGGGGAGGGGGGCAGGGAGAACAGGAAGAGATTAACCTGTGAAGGCAAGGGTGGGTCTGGGGCTGGGTTAAGGGGGGAAAGAGGCAAAATGGGGAACATCTGTAATACTATCAACAATAATGAAAGGGCGGTGCAAGACTGCAAAACAGCCAATAGAGATGCAGAGGAATTGACTCAAGTCTAACTGCATCCTGTCCCCTGTGCAACCAAACCCTGGCCCTTCCCTTGACCAATCAACAGAGGCCACACAGATTACCTCACCCGCTACTTCCAGACCACCCTATAAATCCTTTGTTTTTCTGAAACTCTAGTGCTCTCTCCCCTGCCCTGCTGCTGCATCGGTGAGCGTGTGTGAGATGGAGCCCGAGCTAGCTCAAATAAAGGCTCTCTATGTTTTTGCATTGGTCTCGGGGCTCCCTAAGTGGTCTTTGGGGAGCACGACATCTGGGTGTAACAAATAAAAAAATAAAATAAAGTGGACCAAGAGTCCAGCCTAGGGTATTTTTATAACTAGCCATGTAGTTTGCTTTCTCCCAGAAAAGACAAAGCAGTTAATTGTATTATATTGATATCAAAATCAGTGTTTATTTTCCTGTTTAAACAAATATATCCCCATTGTAGAGGCGGGAACACCAAAGCTCAGTGGATAAGAGCCTGGCTAAGCAGACATTAAGTGTCAGCCAGACCCAATGTACTAAACACTAGGGCCCATTCGATGCCCCTGCTCATCCAGATGCTTCCAGGTTAGCTCAAGGAAATGGACCATTAGCCAGAGGTGCACCAGCTCATCTCTCTCTTTCCTTTGAAAAAACAGTGTCTATCAGCTGGCAGACTGTGCCACAGGGCAGGGGAGGGGTTCCTGGGAGGCCTGGCAGGGCCTGTGAGAATGCCCACTACTCCTGCCTGGGGTTTGAGGATAGAGAGTGAGTTCATCTCTGCCTGAGGATCAATCACTTTCTTGAAACCCAGGGCTTGTGACCGAGACCCTGTCCACTGCCCCTCCTGGCGTCGCATGGCTAACTCTCCCTGTCCTCATCCCGGGGTTGTGTCCAGCCACGCTGCCCACCCCTCACTCCCAGCTGGTGGCTGCCGTGTGCACGGGGGGCTTGTTTGGCTCTTTGGCGGACCAGAGTGATGGGCACTGGGAGCAGAGCAGGCTGACCAGGGGACAGATGCTTAATGGCCAGGAGGCGAGCGAGAACAGATGCTGTTGGAGGCTAGTTTGGTGAATCCCAGGGTGCAGATGCATCTTTAAGATTTTTCAATCAGTTGCCATAATGACCATTTGGAGGATTTCATGTCCAAACAAGAATTTGAGCTGCCTTTGAAAATCAGAAAGGGAGGCTATGCTGGGCCCACATTTCTACCTGAGGCTGCCCTCTGGCTCCACAAGTCCCTCTGGCCTCACCCATTTCTCCCCCTGCCTGTCCCTGCTGGGGGCGAGCTGGGGGGAGGGGGGGCTGGTAGGAGCAGCATCTACAGGAACTGGTCAAATGGCTTCTCAGCTCAGTGTGAGCTGCTTTTGTCCAAAGGCAATGGAGGGTTGCTGATGGGCTTTAAGCATTAAAGGGGTTTACTAAGTAAAAGGCTTATTATTTCTGTACCAAACCACAGACATTCCCAAAGGGAGATGAGTGGGGGGTGAAGAACAGAGAGAGGGCCCTTGATGCACCTCATTCAAAGTGTCAGATGTGGGCTGGCACTGTAGCTCCCTTGACAGGAGCCAGCAGAAGTGCTGAGAGGCAACGTCTTCTCCCATGACCTACCCTTTTCCCCTCTAGGGCTTGTGGGTATACTCCTTGCCAACCAGTGATCCGTGAGGTCTGCAAGTTTGGCAACCACTGCTCCATGGGATCCAGGTGTTCAAGAACATCTTTGTTGAAAATTATCTGCCCATATACATGTGGTGTTATAGCTGATCTCTCTATTCCATTCCACTGATCTGTGTGTCTGTCTCTCTGCCAATACCATGCTGTTTTGATGATTGTAGCTCTGAAATCAATTAGCATGATACCTCTGACTTGGTTCTTTTTTCTCAGGATTGTCTTGGCTATTTAGGACTTTTGTAGTTCCATACAAATCTGATGGTTTCTCATTCTATTTCTTTAAAAAATGACATTGGGATTTTGATGGGTATTACATAAATCTGTATATTGCTTTGGGTAATATGGTCATTGTATCTATGCTGAGTCTTCCAATCCATGAATATGGGATATTTTTCCACTTTGTTGTGTCTTTTTCAATCTCTTTTAATAATGTTTTGTAATTTTCAGTATATAGGTCTTTCACATTCTTTGTTAAGTTCATTCCTAGGTATTTTATTACTTTGGTTGCAATTGCAAAAGGACTTTTTTTTTCCATTTATGAAGTTTCGTTGTTAGTATACAGGAAAGCAATGAATTTTGCACATTGATTTCATATCCTGAAAACTGACTGTATTTGTTTATTGTTTCTAATAGTTTTGGGCAGATTTTTTAGGGTTTTCTATATTCAGAATCATGTCATCAGCAGAAAGTGATAGTTTGACTTCTTCCTTCACTATTTTGATGCTTTTTATTTCTTTCTCTTGCCTCATTGCTCTGGCTAGGCCTTCCAGCACTATGTGGAATAAGAGTGGTGAGAGTGGGCATCCTTGTCTTGTTCCTGATCTTAGAGGAGAAGCTTTCAGTTTTTCACCATTGAGTATATTAGCTGAGGGTTTGTCATATATGGCCTTTAGTATGTTGAGGTAATTGTCTTCTATTTTATTGAGTGTTTTAATCATAATGAATGTTGTAACTTATCAAATGTTTTTTCTACATCTCTTGATAAGATCATATGATTTTATCCTTCCTTTTGTTGATGTGGTGTATTATATTGATTGATTTGCATGTGTTGAGCCATCCTTGTGCCCTTGAATGATGGTTTATTATTATGTATTTTTATTTTTGGTGCACTGTTGTATTTGATTTGCTAGTATTTGTTTAGGTGGGTCCACTGTGGGGTCGTCCCTGCTTTGACCCCTTGTGTATTCAGTGCAACCCTAGCCCTGGGTTTGGGATTTCAGCCCTGTAACTAGCAGTAACTTGGGAAAGCATCTAACCCAGCCAGGCACCAGCTTCGTGCTGGTGAGACAGCCCTTCGGATATTTTCATTCACTTTGCACATTGGCCAGCACTACAGTAATATTAATGTCTGCTAATGATGGCGCTGTTAAAGCATTAGGAATAGAGCCTGGCATGTAATAGGTGGTCAGTAAACATTCACTACCTAAACCGCATTCTGAGCAGTTAGCTGAAAGGGAGCCAAGTTATGGCTGAAAAGAGAACCTTGGAAAATCACAGATATTTTCAGGAGAATTGTTTCATCACAAAATGCTACTTAAAAAAAGAGGCAACTAAATTTTCTTTTTGTAGGTGAGGTGTGAGAAGGAAAGAGAATTCACCTGCTTAAAAATAAAAATTTTAAATGTTGTTCTTTAAAAAGATTCTCTTTATTGTTGAAAGTATTATGTATGTCTCCCCCCCACCTGCCACCCACTCCTCACACCTGCCCATCCCAAGTCTTGTGTCCATGAGCTATAGGTATATGCATATACGTTCCCCAGTTGATCTCTCCTCTTCTCACCTAACTCCCACCTTCTCTCTGAAATTCTTCAGTCTGTTCATGGTTCTATGTCTCTGGATCTATTTTGTTTGTCATTTTATTCTTTCATTATATTCCATATATGAATGAAATCATGTGATAATTGTCTTTCTTTGACTGGCTTGTTTCGCTTAACATAATACTCTCTAGGTTGATCTGTCTTTTTTACTGCTACATAGTATTTGTGTGTGTGTGTGTGTGTGTGTGTAAATGTACCACAGCTTTTATATCCACTCATCTGCTGATAGGCACTTAGGCTGCTTCCAAATCTTAACTATTGTAAATTGTGCTGCTATGAGCATAGGGGTGCATACATTCTTTCTGATTGGTGTTTTGGGTTTCTTAGGATACATTCCTAGAAGTGGATTACTGGGTCAAATGGCAGTTCCATATTTAATTATTTGAGTGCCAGAGACCAGTAATTGTCACTTAGTAGAGAAATGTGCCTGAAGGCTGGTCAACCTTAATTCCCCTGAATAGTGGGGGAGCTATTCACCCTTCCTTTAGATGGAGACATTGATAGTTAAAGCAGCCCTCCACCTCTGTTACTGATATGTAAATTTTTGTTGCCTCTTTGTTGTTGGAGTTTCCTGCCCTTAGGATAAGGATGTGGTTGTTTTCCCCTTTGCCTTAATAAAAGCTTTGAGCAAGGCGGTGGAAAGATGCCATGCCTGGTTCCTATTATTCTAAATTAATTTTCTTCTAGTCTCTCTCTCTTCATTTTGCATGCGGCCTCCTCCAGAACTCGAACTGTGAACAGAAATCCTGAACCACGCGGGACGTGTAAGGGGCTCCCGCAGTTTCATGACTTAAATTTAAGTCTTTTATCCATTTTGAGTTTATTCTTGTGTATGGTGTGAGTTGGTGGTCTAGTTTCATTTTTTTGTAAGTATCTGTCCAATTATCCCAGCACCATTTATTGAAGAGACTGTCTTGACTCCATTGTACGCTCTTGCCTCCTTTGTCAATATTAATTGGGCATAATGACTTGGGTTCATTTCTGAGGTCCCTGTTCTGCTCCATTGATCTCTATGCCTGTGCTTGTGCAATACCATGCTGCTTTGATTACAGTGGCTTTGTAGTATAACTTGGAATCTGATATTGTGATCCTTCCAACTTTGTTCTTCTTTCTCAGGATTGATCAAACTATTCAGGTCTTTTTTTGGCTCCATGTAAATTTTTGGAAAGTTTTTTCTAGGTCTGTGAACTATGCTGTTGGTATTTTAATGGGAATTGCATTGAATCTGTAGGTTGCCTTGGATGGTATGGACATTTTACTGATATTGATTCCCCAATCCGTGAACATGGTATTTTCTTTCACTTGTTTATATCTTTCCCTACCTCTTTTTTAAACATCCTGTAGTTTTCAGAGTACAGGTCTTTTACCTGCTGGGTTAATGTTATTCCTTATAGTCAATGGGATTGTTTTTTTCAGTTAGTTCATTATCTATATCATAAAGGCCTATATCAAATGAGCAGTGGCTCTCTCCGAGGGTGGGGTGCAGCGTGAGCTACTAGCAGTGGAAAGCTATGAGCAGCAGAGGGTGGGGCTAGAGCTAGGAGCGGTGATGAGTGGGACAGCCAGCTGAGGCAAGTGGAAGCAAGCTACTCATTCACGATTTTGTGTGTGCTGAGCCTCTAGTTGGTATATAAAAATGCCATAGATTTCTTGGTGTTGATTTTTATCTTGCTATGTTACTGAATTCATTAATTAAATATAGTCATTTTTTGTTGGAGTCTTTAGGGTTTTCTATATACAATATCATGCCATCTGCAAATAGTGATGGTTTTACTTCCTGCTTTCTAATTTGGATGCCTTTTATTTTTCCTTCTTGTCTGATCACTGAGGATAATACTTCCAGTACTATGTTGAGTAAGAGTGGTGAAATGGACATCCCTGTGTTGTTCCTGGTCTTAAGAGAATTAGTTTTAGTTTTTTCTCATTGAGTATGATGTTGGCTGTAGGTTTGTTATATATTGCCTTTTTATATTGTAGTATGATCCCTCTATTACCACTTTGCTAAGAGTTTTTATCAAAAACCCTGTTGGATTTTGATGCTTTTTCTGCATCAATTGATATGATCATGCGATTTTTGTCTTCCAACTTGTTTATGTGATATATTACATTTATTAATCTGGGAATATTGTATCATCCTCGCATCCCCAGAATAAATCCCACTTGGTCATGGTGTGTATGATCTTTAAAATGTACTGCTGGATCCAATTTGCTAATATTTTGTTAAGGATTTTAGCATTTATGACCTGTAATTCTCTCTTTGTAGTGTCTTCATCTAGTTTTGAAATTAAGCTAATATTGGCCTCATAAGGAGAGCTTGGAAGTGTGCCTTCCTCTTGGAGTTTTTGGAATAGTTTGGGGCGGACAGATGTTCTTCTTTGAATGTTTGGTAAAACTTTCCTGTGAAGGTATTGACCAAGGTTTTTGTTTGCTGGGTGTTTTTTTGATTACTGCTTCTATTTCCTCAGTAGTTATTAGCCCCTTCAGGTTTTCTGATTATTCTTGATTGAGTTTTGAAAGATTGTATTTTTCTAGGAATATGTCCATGTCACCCAGGTTGTCCAGCTTGTTGGAATATAGCTATTCATCGCATTTTTAAAAAGTCCTTTATATTTCTGTGGGATCAACTGTTACTTCACCTCTTTTGTTTCTGATTTTGTTTATTTGGGTCCTCTCTCTTTGTTTCCTGATGGGTCTGGCTAAAGGGACGAAACCCAAGACTACTCTATCCAACAAGCTATCATTCAAAATCAAAGGTGAAATCAAGAGCTTCGCAGACAAAAAACAGGCTTAAATAATTTATTGCCATCAAACCAGCACTGCAAAAAATGCTAAAGGGACTGTTGTAAAAAGAAGAAATAGGTAGAAAGAGAAGAACCAAGGCATAAAGAATAAATATGGCAACAAACAAGTACCTATCAACAATAACCTTAAATGTAAGTGGATTAAATGCTCCAATTAAAAGACATAGAGTACTGAATGAATAAGGAAACATGACCCATATATATTCTGTCTGCAAGAAACTAGCTAGAATGTGAGTGCTGTAAGGGCAAGGACCACTTCCTGGGCACCTTTGTCTTTTCCCCAGGGCTATCCCCTAGGATCCCGGCACAACACGGGGCCTCAGGACACAGAGCCTTGTCCTTAGTGAGCCTAGAAAGCCAGGCAGGGATCTGCTACAGTGGACCTGAACCTTCTGGCCCTTTAACTACAGCTCCTCATGTTGTGACCCAACCATAAAATTATTTTCGTTGCTACTTCATAACTTTAATGTCAGTACTGTTATAATCATAATGTAAATATCTGATATGCAGGATGGTCTTAGGTGACCCCTGTGAAAGGGTCGTTCGATCGCCAAAGGGGTCGTGACCCACAGGTTGAGAACTGCTGTTAGGAGGTCCTTAAGAAAAAAGCTTCTGAGCACATGCACTTTGTGGGCACAGTCTATGTATTCCCTTTCACCAAGGTGGGCCCTCTTGTCCTCAAGTATAGATATGGAAATAGAAGTTCGAGAAGTTAATTACATACAGTTAGCAAGTCCAGGTGGAGCTCAAATCAAGGCCTTGCCACTTCCCTTCCTGCAGGAGAGCATTTTTAGAGTGACTGAAAAGCGGGGAAGAGGCCGAAAGTGTTCGTGGAAGTGTGTGTGTGTGTGTGTGTGTGTGTGTTGTGCACACAGTCAAATCTGAAAAGACATTAACACAGTAAACTCAACATTTTATAAGGGCAAGGCAGGGCACAAGTGAGAAAGGTAGGCCAGGTATAAGGCAAAGTCTTTGTGGTGAGGACCCGGGGGGGAGAGGTGGGAACTGGTGACCTGGGCAGCACACAGCTGGCCTGGGAGGAATGCTGTACAGACTTCAGGACTTGCCAGTCTTCCGGCTTTGTGTGAACTTGCCTCTGAATGTTAACTGGAGAGGTGCTGCTTTTAAAGAAGGCAGGCTTCTCTCACATTCTGAAAGCGAGCTTTTAGGTGGCTGCTGGCTGGCTCTGACCCCAGCCCAGGCTTCTTCTGGAAGTTAGATGAGGGCGCTGAGCAGGATATGAACCAGCATGTCTCTGACCAGCACTTCCAGGGAGTCATTCAGTGACGACAACAGCGATTAAGAAAAAAAAAAGTTCTCTCGTTTCCCAGAGGCACCTTCTTCAGCCAGAGATGCACTCAGGAGATCCCGGTTTGCAGGATTCCCTGAGAGTCTCCACCTCAGTCTCGGACCTTCCCCTTCTTCCTGCTGGACTCTGGGTCCCTGGACTGAACACATCACAGTGACCACGTCCCTTCACACACCGGCGAGGACATTCTTGTGCCAAGCGAACTACTGAAGACCTGTGCTCCTCCTTGCCAGGCACTTGCTTTCTCTCTGTCCAGGGCTCTTGCACTCTCAGCTGGCAGGAGCAGGGCCTGCCCACCACCCCTGCAAGATGAGGGCCCCCGTGACGTGACGCATTCCATAGACCTGGCAAACCAGGCACCACCATTACTAGTTTATTCACTTCCCTTGCTGTCTGTTTTACTTGGAGACTGAAGCTGGGCTGGATGGGGTAGAAACAAGGTGTGAGAGGCTGTGGGCGTGACCTTGACTCGCACTCCCACTGTGTGCTACTGTTGGGCACCCTCGATGCATGGTTCGCTCTCTCCTGCCGGAGTCCAGAGCTCTCACTGCAGTGGAGTCCAGAGCTCCCACTGCAGCCACAGCCTTCCCTTCCTGCCGCTTCCCTCTCACCTTGTGCCACCTATTCCTTCCACAACAGCCAGGAGACCGCTGAAAACTCAAGTTAGATTGTGCCATGTGCTCTTATGCAGAGTATCCTCAGGGGATGGGCTCCAGGACCCCGATACCAATATACTTCTATAAA
>PVJC01021737.1:0-12576 GCA_004026665.1 Murina feae
GGGGGAGGGGAGATGTGGGGAGAGGCAGGAGAGCAGGCTTCCCCACCTCACTAGATTGGTGCCAACAAACCTTGTTGACTCCTGCTGTGTGCCCGCCTGGGCTCCTGATGCATTGACCCCTCTCATCCCCAGAGCACATCTCCAGATGAGGAAACTCAGACCCTGAGGGTAAGAGCTAACCCAGGTTCACACTGCGAGGCAGCTGCACAGGGGCTCTGGAGCTGGGGCAGCCTGACCCCAGGACCTTGTGCAATCTCCACAGCTGGGCCTTGAGGCCTCGGAGACGGCTCCGTGGTGAACCAGGAGGTCACAGTTCGATGCCAGGTCAGGGCACACGCCTGAATTGCAGGCTCGATCCCCAGTGTGTGGCACGTAGGAGGCAGCCAATCAATGATTCTCTCTCATCATTAATATTTCCATCGCTCTTCCTCTCCCTTCTTCTCTGAAATAAAAATATTTTAAAAAAATAAAATAAAATACTAGAGATTATCCTCAGAAAAGAAAAAGTTACTTAAAAAAAACTATGCCACAATGGTAGTATAACTACCTATGCACTCTGAGTATTCATCCACCCTTTACATTTATTCTTTTAAGAATAGATGCCTCCCCCTAGCTGGTTGCTCAGTGGTTAGAGCTTTGGCCTGTGGACTGAAAGGTCCTGAGTTTGATTCCGACTTGGATTTCCGGCTTGATCCCCAGTAGGGGGTGTTGCAGGAGGCAGCTGATCAATGATTCTTTCTCATCATTGTTTCTATCCCTCCCTCTTCTTTTCTCTCTGAAATCAATAAAAATATATTTTTTAAAAAAAGAGTAACTACATGCTGCAGGGCTCATAAAGAGTTGCAGGCAGGACAGTGGTGAAGTCAGATCTTGGAATAGGTCATGGGTCAGGGGGGTGTTACTGAGAGGAGGGAGTGAGGGCAGGAGTTGGCAGAGGAATGGCATGGGGGGGTGCGGGGGGGGGGGAGCAGGGCAGACAGCAGCACGCCTGCCAGGACCCAGGAGACCCAGGAGACGGATGGAAACGGATCGGGGGTCCAGAGCTTTCGGGGCTGGAGACACTGAAATCGTAGCTGCGGGAGTGGCCCAGATGTGGCCAGTGCCCGACATGACCTCCACCCAGCGAGAGGGCGCAGTGGGGAGCAAGCAGCCAGGGCAGAGCCTGCCATGGGAGAGGCAGAGGAAGAGCCCCAGGATTGCCAGTCGTACCCCCTGAAGGCGACGTGACCCTCAGGGCCAGTTCTCGGGACCCGGGTGCCAGGTTCAAGACGGCTAAGGAGGGAGAGAAGAGCCTCCGGGTGGGGCAGCCTGGGCAGGTGAACCCCGAAGGGAAAGACGCCGGGGGTCTCGGGAAGAGTGTTCCGGGTGGAAGGCCACTGTCAGGCTTGAGTTCACCTTCCTCGCGTCTGGAAAGCGGGCTTAGTGCTCATCTCAGAGAGCTATCGCCACGGTTACACGAGGAAGCGAGTGAGCAGCAGTGTGGGACCCCTAAGTGCTGAGCACACCCTGTTTGCATTCTTATCGTCGCCAGCAGCACAGCCAGCAGCTGAGTTCCACCTCCTCCTGCGGGAGAGGTGGGGTCAGGACAGCACATCTCTCGCCCCCATCCCAGAGGGCGGTTAGCAACTTCCCCGGAGCAGAGCCGGGCTGGGGGTGTCGTCTGAGTCATGAGGGCTACCTGGGCTCTGACCTCCCTCCGCCCTGGCCCACCCCTCAGAGCACATAGACGCTCCTGTCTGGAAGGGGCCTGCCTCGCTCTTGCCGCAGAGCCGTTCCTCTCGGCACACAGACCTCAAGGGGAGAGGGAGGGACAGATGGCCCGAGGGGGAAGGGGAGGCTCAGTGCTGGCTTCCCACAGAGGGTGACCCATGGTTCCCCAAGTCTAGGAGGGGCTGCGCAGAGCACGGGTGGCACGGAAGCAGGAGATGCTAGAGGAGGTACCTCGGCTGGAGCCTCAGGGCCAAGACTAGCAGCAAGGGGAGAGGGGGCCCCAGGGCTGCAGGAAGAGATGACCGCTGCACACAAGTTCAAACAGGAGCCCGAACAACCCACCCAGGTTTCAATATCCGCTCCCTGCAGTGCAGGGCCCGGCCCGCAGGTCCCTCTCCTCCGAGCTCTCCCTCCTGCCCCTCCTCTCCTCCGCGCCTCCACCCAGGCATGCCCCTTTTCAGTCCTGGGACAGTCAGGCTTCTGTGACCCAGAGCCTTCTCCGCTCCTCTTTCCGACTTGACTTTTAGAAAAATTTAAAACTCCAAATGTTTCCAGGTTTTATTTAACTTTCAATTTTACCCGGGAACTGTGACTAGACCATGAAGCCAATGGCAATAATGATTCTGTTTCGCCCTGACCGGTTTGCTCAGTGATTAGAGCGCCGGCCTGAGGACCCAGGGGTCTCAGGTTCCATTCCTGGTCTAGGGCACATCCCTCAGCTGCAGGTTCCCCAGTCCTAGTGTGGGCGGGGGGGGGGGGGGGGGGGGGGGGAGGCAACCGATTGCTGTGTCTCTCTCAGGTCGAGGTTTCTCTTTCTCTCTCCCTCCCTTCCTTCCACTTTCTCTAAAAATCAATGGAAAAAATATCCCTGGGTGAGAATTTTTTTAAAAAAATGATTACCGTTTCCTAAGTGCACCAGGAAGGGTGCCTAAGGCTTTACATGGATTATCCCCTTTATTCCTCACCTTCCTGGGAGGAGGGTAGTTATTATTCCCATTCTACAGCTGGAGAAAATGAGGCTCAGAATGAAGCTCTCTGCCCAGTTAGGCATATACAGTGACAGGGCGCCTCTCCTCCTACCCTCACAGCCATCTGGGGACTGGCTCTCTGCTGCCCCTTGCCAGACCTTCTCCGCCAGCGTGGAGGGGGATGCAGCTGCTCCGTTCCTACAGCTCCAACAGGACTTCCTAAGGCACTATTTTATTTTATTTTTATTGATTTCAGAGAAGGGAGAGGGAGAGATAGAAACATCAATGACGGAGAATCATTGATCGGCTGCCTGCTGCACACCCCACACTGGGGAATGAGCCCACAACCCCGGTATGTGCCTTGACTGGGAATCGAACCGTGACCCCCTGGTTCATGGGTCAATGCTTAACCATTGAGCCGCACCAGCCAGGCCTATGGCACTATTTTAAAAATCCATAGAAAGTCCTCAGGCCTTGCTTACTGCTCTGATCCAGCTATTTACCTTCCTTCCCCCATCCTGCCACACACCCTCGTCCTCCTCTCTCCTCGGACAATCCAAACCTCTTCCTACCTCGCTGTTCCTTTCTACCCGGCACACATGCCCACCCAGGTTTCCTCATAATTCAAGTCTCAACTCAAACGTTCCTCCAGGAAGAGGTGTCTGTGACCCCCCTGTCTAAACTAGCAAGAACACAGCCAGCTTCATTTTCTTTGCTTAATAGCATCATCATCATCTTAAATTATCAACACCCCTTTACTCCCTACTGGCTATTGGCCCCCCTGGGTGGGCCCCACATTCCTGAGGGCAAGGACATTCCCAGCATTTAAACACTTCCTGGCACCAAGGAAGATCCAAACAGGTGTTTGTTGAAACCAACAGAGGAGCAGGGAGGGGTCAGAATTTGAGCCTCGGTGCTCCTCTCCACTCACACCCCAGCAGGCCGAGCTTCATGGACTTGGGAGACGACATCCCAAACTGCGCACACGCTTCCTCTAAATATGTGGACTAAGATGAGAGGGACTTTTTATCTTCAGTCACGTTTCCCCACATTTACCTGAGTGTTGGTCAGGTACATGTATTACTTCTGTAATCTAAAAAATTCCCCTGACCGGTTTGGCTCAGTGGCTCGAGTGTCAGCCTGCGGACTGAAGGGTCTCAGGTTTGATTCCTGTCAAGGGCATGTACCTTGGTTGTGGGCACATCCCCAGTAGGAGGTGTGCAGGAGGCAGCTGATTGATGTTTCTCTCTCACCGACGTTTCTAACTCTCTATCCCTCTCCCTTCCTCTCTGTAAACAAAAATCAATAAAATAGGTTTTAAATAAATAAATAAAAATAATGCATGTGCCCGGCTGGTGTGGCTCAGTGGTCGAGCATCAGCCTATGAACCAGGAGGTTGCAGTTTGATTCCCGGTCAGGACACAGGCTCAGTCCCCAGTGTAGGCTGTGCCGGAGGCAGCCAGTCAATGATTCTCCCTCATCATTGATGTTTCTACCTCTCTCTCCCTCTCCCTTCCACTCTGAAATGAAAACACATTTTTTTAAATGCATGCGAAACTCGGTAATTTCACCCCTTCTCAGCAAACCCTCCTTAAGCCTTTAGAGCCAGACACCTCACCTGCACACACCTTCCCAGCTCAGATGTCTCCCTTCGGCTAACGGCAAAGACCATCAGCACAGCCTCAAAAGTGTTTCTGCACAGAACCAAGCTAAGAGGATTATTTGAACAACATCTTCTCCACCCGGCAAGACATCAGAATCACCTGGGGGGCTTCCCGGAATGCAGGGTCCTGGGCCGCACCCTCAGGACAGGGTTCTGTTGGATAGAGGCCTGCACAGAACTCCGCACACAGTCCAGAGAGAACAGGCCTCCGAGTTCTCTGCCTCTGACCCTGGATCACTAGGGCTGGGGCAGCCCACCCTCCCCAGAATCACTGCCCTGGGGGTCTGGCCTTTTGCATCCCACTCTCCACTTCTGTCAGGGGTGGCTATGACACTGCCCTTTCGGCCTGGCCAGTGCACTCAGTGGTTGAGTGTCGACTCCTGCACCAAGAAGCCGCTGGTTCAATCCCTGGTCAAGACACATGCCCTGGTTGTAGACTTGATCCCCAGTGGGGGAGGCAGCCGATTGATGTTTATGTTTCTCTCTCTCCCTTTCTCTCTCAAATCATTAAAAACATATTTTTAACATTTTTAAGCTGTCCTTTGCACCGTTCAGGAGTTGACCATTACTCTTAGTTCCTTGCACCTCAGCCTCCCCCGAGGCCCCTGAGTCAGGGGGGGAAGGGGCAGCACCACACTGGGACCAGCAATGGTTCCTTTCTGCTGCCGCTGAGGCCTTCATGGCAGGAGCCTGTCAGCCTATGACCAGTGGCAGAAGGAGAGCTGAGAACCACTGCTCTCCGTGCTGCATCTGAAGAGCTTCAGTTGGACTTATGGCCAGAAAAATTACTCCCTGAAAGGACGAGAGGCCTGGCCGGGTAGCTCAGTTGGTTAGAGCATCATGCCCACATGCCAGGGTGGTGGGTTCCATCCCTTGGCAGGGCACACACATGAGGCAACCAACACTAGTAAATGCATAAACAGGTGGAACAACAATCCCATGTCTCTCTCTCGCTCTCTCCCTTCCGCTCTCTAACACCAATAAGTAAAATTTAAAAACTAACAAAAGGACTAGAATGTTGCCTTTATATCTAATGATAATGTGTGTGTATGAAATGCAACAGGTAAGGAACCATTTCCTTTTTTGCCTGGTCTACTAGGAAGCTCAGAAATTACCTTTATCCTCACAGCTACAGCAACTGTTCCTCCTATTTTTATCTGTAGTATTAAGTTCTATTTTCCTACCCTTATCAATTGCAAAACTGCTTCAAATCTTTTCTGTAGAGATGAGCCATAAAGAAATCCAATGAGTAAGTATTTACACAACCTTTCTCATCAGCAAACCTCTGTGGAGATGGTCGCCGGAGCCCAGCTCACACAGCTCCATGAACTGGAACAGACAGCGGCCTCTGTGTTTCCCTTCACAGGCCTCATGCTGCCTGCTCTGCGGAGGGCTCAGGCTGAGCTTGGCCGTCAGTGAGTGGGCAGAGCTCCAGCCCCTCCAGGCTCATCCCCTGATTTGCAGGTTCTCTCCAAGGACCCTCCACACCCCTCTACGCTGACTTTAGCAGGCTCAGCCCTATGCTCCCACCCTGTCCCCCTCCTCACCCAAGTCCCAAATAATCAGGCCACACACCAGGTTTCAAGTATCTGTCTCTTCCTTTCACTCTCTCAAAAGAAAAAAATAAATAAATTGCAGAAGGCGGCAGCATTTCCAGTCTTCCCCTGGACACCCAACCCCCACCCCCACCCTCCCTCCCACATTCCCACTCCCGAGACCCATCCCTCCCCTTTCCCCAAAAAAAATCCCAGGGGAAAAAAAAAAGCCACAGTTAACCCTTCCACTCATGCAAACCAGCAAAGATAAAAGGTGGGGGCATGTGGAAGGCAGGGGCCCACAGTGGAGTCCCCTACTTATCCCCCCAAAAACCACCTTTGAGACGAAAAAAAAAAAAAAGGAAAAAATAAATGAGAAATCAAGGGAGTTATGGTGTGGGCAGGGGTGACCCCAGAGCTGCCTCAGGAGAGCGGAGGCCTGGGGCTTGCGTCCCGCAGCGGGTGCTCCTGGAGGGCAAGCCTGGCTTCTGGAATGTGTGTGTGGAGATGGGGGAGGCGCCCCCGGTGGGTTGTGTGTGCGTTGGGGGCGGGCAGGGCCAGGGATCCTAAGGAGCAAGGGCCCAGGACCAGGAGCCTGGCTCCCCCCAGACCCAGGGTTCCCGGGGCTCAGGAGCCCAGTTCTGGGGTGCGGGATACATGCAGGGGCGTGTCCCCCCTCCAATGGGCTGAATCCGGCTAGAAAGGAAATAAATAAGAAAGGGTGGGAGGGAGGCTGGGGAGTGCGAACGGCTTGGGCAATTCAGTCCAGACCAAGGGCCCAGGCGATGGAGGCGGGCGGATCCAGGCCACGCCAGGGCAGGAATCAGAGTCTCTCTCGGGCTGGAACCCAGATATAGGGGCCTGAGAGGTCCTCGATGACTCGCTTCACCTTGTGGTAGATCTCCTCAAAGCTGTCGCCCTCCACGATGGCTGGGGGTGGGTGGGGGAAGGGGGAATGAGCCAGATGTCTGGCAGGGGTGGCAACAGCCCAGAGAAAGGGGCACCTTTTCCTGATTCTCTAAGCGGAAGCCACGCGGCTGCACCCACCCAGGGGAAGGGGCACCTGTTTCTGACCATCCACCGGTGCCCCCCCCCCACGCCCCTGCTGCCTCTTCCCTGAGCCTGAGCGGCCACGCGGCGGCGGGCTCACCCGAGAAGCACTCCGTGAACTCCTGCTCCAGCTTGGTGGCTCTGTCGAAGGCTTTGCGGGCTTGTTCCTCTGTGATCCGCTTGTTAATCTCTCTGTGGAGAGTGAGAGATGCACACCTGAGGGTGGGTCCGCCTCTGCCGTGGTTTCTCTCCTCCATCCAGGGATGTTAAATTGCAAACGGTCTTTTCTCATTTGGAACACGAAGCAAAAAAAAAAAAAAAAAAAAAGAGAATTCCCAATATCCTCTGGGGCCGCAGATGACTGCCCCTACCTGCCCACAACCCACCAGCCGGGTATGGCCGCTCCAGGGACCTCTCCAGAGCCTCATCCTCCCAGCCGTCAGCCCCAGTGAAGGGATTCAGACTCCAACTCCCAACAGCCCTGGAGGCCCTGGCTAGCCCCAGCAGGTGTGTGCCCCAGGGGCTGCTGGGAGTTGTCGTCCAAGGCAGAAGAAGAGGGGAGAGGCCTGAGAGTCCTGCATCCTCTGGGATCCAGCTCTCTGTGCAGATTCCCCTCAAGGGCTGCTGGAACCACTGCCCTGGGTTATGAGGGGAGAGTTCACCACAGAGGCCTTCTGAGGCCCAGGCCACAGGTGTGGGGGCGTGGAGGGGAGGCCCCCTGGGACCATACTCACAGCACATTCTCCAGGGAGCGGGGGCGGATGAAGATGGCGATAGGATGCAGGTGGGCCGCCTGCAGCCGCCGCACAGCATTGGCTGAGACATCAAGGATGCAGTGCTTCCCCTGGGGGCAGGCAGGGTGGGCGGAGGGGGACCAGCAGGTGGTGGGAAAGGACAGACAGAGGTACCCGGACAGGACACAGTACATGGAAAGGCAGGAAACAGGAGGTTGGCCAAAAAGCAAGTGACATGGATGTCAAAAGACACATTGGCAGAGAGTGAGAAGGGGGTATGCACAAAGTAAAGGACAGAGAGAAAGAGGGAGGGAGCCGACAGAGCAAGGAAAGGGCCAGCACAGGCGGAGGGGATAGGAGAGATGGAGGAGAAGAGGCAGGAGGAGACCCAGAAGAAGAGGCAGAGCAAGGCAACAGGGGCAGAAGACGGGGGGGAGGGTGGGAGGCAGGACAGGACAGATGGGGCAAGAAAGCCAAGGAAAAGAAGAGAGGAAGTAGGATAGAGGGAGGAGGGAGGAGGGAGGGGAGGACAGACAGAGGACAGACAGATGGAAGGAACCAGGAGAGACAGATGGGAGGGAAGAGAGGCAGATGGAGAAAGGATCGGTGGAGGGAGAGAGGGCAGGGTGGGGGCAGCAGGGAAAGGAGGTGGCAGAGGAATGGGAGAGGGAAGTGGAGACCCCAGGAACAGAGGAGGGGACAGGGCCAAAGGGGAGTCAGGCCGAATGGGGGGACCGAGGTAGGGGAAGCCAAACCACCACGGGCAAGGCCACAGGAAGCGAGGAGAAATGGGGCAAGGAGGAGGGAAGGGGGAAGCGGGCCAGATGGCGGTGCCGAGTTTGGGGTCAGGAAGCAAAGGAGGCCGCGGGAAGAGCGGGCGCAGAGAGCAGGCGGTCAGACAGAGTTGCCCAAGAGGAGAAGGAGGTGGAGGAGTGGAGTGGAGACCCAGCAGGGAAAGAGACAGAGAGAAAGAGAGTTAGAGAGAGCTGGAGGAAGGCCATGGGGTGGGCAGAGGGGAGGAAGAGTGCGAGGTGCCCGCCGGGTCCTACCTGCTCTGCCACCTCGCGCACGGACTGGACGCTGGTTCCATACAGGTGGCTGTTGTACTGGCCGGCCTCAATGAACTTGTGCGCTTGAATGTCCTTCTCCATTTTTTCCCGAGATGACACAAAGTGGTAATCCCGGCCATCTATCTCATACTCCCGCTTGGGCCGCGTCGTATCTGCCAGGAAGTCACCCCACCCCCCGAAGATCTAACCACCATCCCTCTAGCTCAAAAGCTGTCCGTGTCAGCCCCTCCGAGTGCTCAGCTCGTCCCTCCCTCTGTGGAAGGGGCTGCGGGGGAGACCGAGACAGAGGGACAGCCCCCTCCCAGCACCCTCCGCGTCCATCCTCCGAGTCTCTGGCCTCCAATGGCAACATGCATGGAACATGGGAGGGCTGTGAAGCACCCCTTTTCTGAGAACCCTAGCGTCCTCCTGCGTGCCAATGCCCAAAAGTGGCTCTGCCCCACCTCCCACCCGTGGGCCCCACCCCACTTCCACCTCCGTCCCAGCCCCGGCACTCACGGGGAACACAGGATCCAAACTTGTCGGGGAACTCGGAGAGAAGGTCGTCGTTGGCACGGTCCTTGGTGGGCCCGAGGATGATGATGGGGCGAGCGTAGTGCACTGGGGAGAGAGCACTGGCTCAGGCGGGGACGGAGCCCGGAGCAGCAGGCGCTGGGCCACGCCGGGCGGGGCTTACCTTCCATCTGCGTCACTGTCTCGTAGCTCAGAACCGAGTCTTCCCGACCTGGTGAGAGGGGGGTTGCTGTGAGGGGCTCTGAGACAGGGGACTCGGGGCCCTCTGTTGCCTTCCTGAGGACATCAAGCAAAGCCCAGGGCTCCCCTCACCCCAGGTCTTCCCAAATTGACCCTACCTACCCTGTGATCCAGAGCTGGAGCCCCAATCCTAGGAAGGAAGAGCAGGCCATGTGGCTGGTTCAGTTCACCCCAAGAGTCCCTGACTCTGCCACCCAAGCTTACCCCACTTCTACCTACCTTGGCCTTTAACCTTGACCACTCCCGTCGCTCAACCCTACGGGAAACATGGAGGAAGGGGGGATAGGGAAATGTCCAGTGAGGAGCCCTACAGCCCCCAATCACCAGACCAGCTCATGACCCCCTGTCCCAGCAGGCCCTGGGCCCCTGTGCTCCTACATGAGAGGTCTGCCCCAAAGGCTCATAGGAGCTACGGTGCCGGGAGGGCCAGCAGACAGATTCCCAAGAGGCAGAGGACACTTCCACGTCCTGTTGGCTGCCCACCCGGGGACCTCGGGAGAGGCGGTGCCTGTGGCAGGAAGGCTGGGAGCCTGGGAGCCTCACCGCCGTTTGCTGGGAATGAAGCCAATGTCGTCGGTCTCGCTGTCCGAGTGAACCCGCCGTGCCTGCCACCACTCCTCGTCACTGGCATCGATGACGTGCAGCACGTCCCCAAAGTGGAAGCTGAGGGCCTGGCTCAGGAACCCGCAGTCCTTGGTCTTGTCGTAGTCAAACAGGGCCCTGGAGGGCAGGTGGCCACCGGTCAGAGCCTGGCTGAGGACCCTGGCCACCGAGGCCCAGCTCGGAGGTCAGGGGCAGGGGCCTAGAGCAGAGCACGGCCGCACGGCTCTCCCCTGGGTGCGTGGGGTCTGAGCCGCCAAGAACTCTGAGGGACCAAAAGCTCTGCCGTTGCTCACGGTCACCGCAACCAACTGTCATTCAGCCAATGCTGTGTCTGCCATCAGAGAGGCCATGGACTCAGGGCAATTTCCCAGGTAAGACCGGGATCCCACCCTCGGGGGGTCGGGTGCGGGGGGCAGTCTACAAAGTGCAGCATGTCACAGTCACAGAGGTAACCTGGAATCGGCTCTAGTTCACAGGCAAAACAACACACTGCAGACTGGTTGCCTCAGCCTATCAAATCCCTACCAATGAGCCCGAACCTCTGCGGTCAGGGCAAGTGGAGAAATGACCACAGAGAGAGCCCAGATGAAGAGCAAGACAGCGGGACAGGAAGGAGAGACGCCAGGGTCAGCGGCATCTTCTGTGAGTCAGAACTGACCAACCCTGCAGCCAGCTAGACCTAGCCGGGAGGGAAGGGCTGAGCAAGGCTCTGGTTGGAGCTGGGTCACTGGTGGTGCCATTCAGCAAAAAAGAGAGAAAACACTGACTCGGCGAGACGGCAAGCACAGGCTCACAGGAGGAAGAGACGCGCTGTCTGGGACGTGTTGAATGTGAGGTGCCTGTGGCACATCCCAGGGGGCATGTTCAGAAAGCAGATGGCCAGATCTGCAGGTCTGAACCGGGGGAAGAGGTCAGGCCAGAGCTGACAGCTCTGAGAGCTACAGAGTGGCGAGCGGACCAGACCAGGTGCGTGGACGGGAGCCCAGAGGGAGAGGAGAGAAGACAGATGCCTGGGGAGGGCAAGAGAGAAGTGGCCGATGGGAGGAGCCTGGAGAAAGAAGTAAATGCTACGAGAGGGACAGGCGACGCGGGAGCTGTAGCGCACCTTCTCTGGACTCAGATCCCGGAGGGGGGTGCAGGCTGGGCCACATCTGGAGGAGCCCAGGGGCCTGTTCAGGCACTAACCTTTGAGTTAGAGAATGTGGGGCAGCTGGGGCGGGGGAGGGTCCTAAGGGAAGTGTCGGGGTGAGCGGGACCAGAGGCAGTAAGGATGCTTGAGGCTGAGGCTTTTTCAGGTGACGGGAGTGTTCACAGTGCTCATCTGCGCAGCCGAGCAGGGAACACAGCTGAGTGTCGGGGCTGGAGGGGCAGTGGGAGTCAGGCAGGGTTAGAGGAAGAGCTGTGTGGGGCTGGGGGGTCCCAGAAGGAGGAGGAGCCGAGCCCAGGAATCCTCCCACCTGATATAGAAACCCCTTTTGGGGTTGCTCCGCAGGGAGGCGGTCCCTGAGCCCAGGCTGCTGTTCATGAGCTGCTCCCGAAGGTCGTGGATCTTGGCCTCGAATCGGCTGTACTCTGAGGAGGAACAAGGAGGTTCCTGAGCTCAGGCCCAATCCCACCGCCTCCCGCCCTCCGGGCTCACTGCCGCCAGAGCTGAGGAGACAGCGTCCGGAGGACCATCTTAGCCCACAAGACGGGGAGCTGCAGGCCTGGTACCTTCTGGCTTATACTGCGCGATGATCGTGACCGTCTGACCCGCGTTCTTCAGGGCAATGGCAGCCTGCTCGTGGCTGGCATTGCGGAGGTCAACGCCATTGACCTGGAGGGCGGAGGAGAGGCTGGGTCAGTGGAGATGAGGGCCAGGCTCTGGCCCACCCAAGCCCCTGCCCAAGAGCCCTGGGCCCTGCCATGAGGGGAGAGGGTGGTGTGGGCAGGGGCTGGCCTTCTCTCACCGAGAGGATCTGGTCCCCCTTCCGCAGCTCCCCGCTGAGGTCCGCAGGGCCCCCAGCCAGGATGAAGGAGATGAAGATGCCTTCACCGTCCTCGCCCCCAACAATGTTGAAGCCCAGGCCCGTGGAGCCCCGGTGAATGACGATCCGCCTGGGTTCTCGGGGAACGTCCTCCTCCCCCAGCAGGTCCTTGGCCACGGGGGAGTAGCGCCGGGGGGACGTGGGGGTCATGGCTGTGGGGTAGTCCGTGCCCAGGTAGCTGCTGTGACTCATCTCGTTGTCCAGGTGCTGGGAATAAGCTGAGGGGAGACGTGGAATAAAGGGTGACACAGAAATGCACGGATTAGACAGCACCCACCACCCCACCCGCTCCCCGGGAACCAGGACAGCCCAGCTCGGGTGAAGGGGAAATTATTGTGGCAGACACACAGGATGGGTGGGAATCAGATCGCAGGTGACGCGGGGCTGGTTCTCCTAGGGGCCATGGGTGTGCGGACACACGTCCGAGGCATGAAGGGCGGTGGGTCATAGGGAATATTAACAC
>PVJC01021737.1:12676-28067 GCA_004026665.1 Murina feae
CCGCCCCGGGTCGCGAGACCATGAGCCCCTGCCCAGTATCTCCTGTGAATTGGTCATTCAGACGAGAAACTTAGATTGAAGTTCAACTTTTTAGCAAGCATCCTTCCATCTACTAGATGGTGCTGTGTACTTTCCACTGCACGTGACAAGGGCCAGTGTCCAGCTGTCACTTCGTCAGTAAGACCAGCCGGCGGGCTCCTGGGTTTCCGCCTGTTTCCACAGCCACCGGTGAGCGCGTCCTGGTTCTAATGTCACTGGGGATAGCAATATGGTGATGTTCTACTGTCTTCACTTTTTTCTTTTCCTTTCTTTTGCGGGAGGGGCATTTATTAGTGGGAATCATTCTATAAAAAAATTAAGTATCGCGCAGGCGGCTTGGCTTGGTGGTTGAGCGTCAACCTATGAACCAGGAGGTTGCGGTCAGGTCGGGGCACATGCCTGAGTTGTGGGCACTGTCCCCGGTGTGGGACGTGGAGGCAGCGGATTCTCTCTCATCACTGATGTTTCTGTTCTCTCTCTCTCCCCTTCCTCTCTGAAATCAATAAAAAAAATTTTCTTTAAACATATAACTGTTCCCGTGGAGGGGCCTGGGGACCATTACGCTGAGCGAAATGAGACAGAGAGACAAGTGTCAAATCATCTCACTTATATGTGGAATCCAACGAACAAAATAAACTAACAAACAAAATGGGTCCACAGGCCTGGGTGCGCAGAACAGACTGACAGATCTCAGTGGGGAGGGGGGCGGAGGGAATGGGACGAGATTAACCACAGAACATGTATTCACAACCCACAGACACAGACAAGTGTAGAAAAGGCCTGAGGTGCGGCAGGGGTGGGTGTAAGGGGGTAACGGGGGGGGGGGTGTAACTGTCAACAATAAAATAAATAAGTAAATATAAATAAAATAGAGCTGTCCCGTGTTAACCATTTGGTTACCCTAAGGTAACCAAATGCTCCAGAGGGAGAATAAATGCTTGGCTTTCCCCTTATTTGCCAGTTTCCAGAATGAATGGGTCCTGAACATCCTCCAAAGGCACCTTGAAGCGCCACCGTGATCTCACAGACTTTCACGCAGTCCATGTGTTTTCGTTAAATGGCCAACAGAAGCCCCTGCGTGTGGCCCTGGCGCTCTCAGACACCGCCCTGCACTCGAGCAGGAAAGCTGCTGTGAGCTTGTCGGCTACACTTCTTGCCCAAGATCTGGAACCGGCCCTTCCTCCAAGAAGTCACAGTTCCCTGGTAGGTCATGGTGTTGAGAAATGCTACCACGTGATTTTAATATCCTGTTACAATATGGCTTCAGCTTTGGTAGGATCAGTCATGCCTCATTATTCTTTTCCAAAAATTTCTTATTCTCCCAAATGTATTTTTCCCATTGAACTTTAGAATCAGCCTGCCAAGTTCCCAGCGAAGGAGGGGGAGAACATTAAAATTCTGATTAGGATTGCATAAAATGCACAGGCTAATTTGGAGAGGTCTGAAATCTCTCACACAACCAGTTTTTCCGTTCAGAAACATGGCGTGACTCTCCATTTTCTAAGTCTTCTTTTGTGTCCTTCAGGAAAGGGTACTCATTTTCTCCAGATAAATCTTATACTTGTGGTCGTCAAGTTCGTATTTCTAAGAATGTTACAGAATTTTTTCTATGGGTAAAAGGAACCTTTCTACCCATTACATATTCTTATTGCTGGGAAGTTACTAATTCTTGTCATTTATCTTATGGCCACATTCTTAAACTTCCATATTATTTCTACATTTTGGGGATTTTAATATCAACAGACAATAGTACAGTTTATAAATAAGGACAGATTTTTTTTCCCTTTTCAAGTGTAACCTCTATCGTCCTGGCCGAGGAGCTCAGCTGGTTAGATCATCTTCCTGTTATGCCAAGGTTTCAAGTTTGATCTACGGACAGGGCACATACAAGAATCAAACAACGAATGCATACATAAGTGGAACAACACATCAATGTTCTCTCTCTCTCTCTCTCTCTCTCTCTTTCTTCCCTCCTTCCTCCTTTTCTTTAAAATCAATAACTTTTTTTAATGTCTCAAATGTCACATCTATTTATTCTTCTTGCCTTACTGCATCGCCTGGAATCTCTAACGCTGTGACTCTCAAGCAGGGTAATGTTGCTTCCCAGGGACATTTGGCAATGTCTAAAGACATTTTTGATTGTTCTGACTGCTGGGAAGGGGTCCCATTATCATCTGACAGAAGCCAGGAATGTTGTTAAACATCCTGCAATGCACAAAACAACCCAACAACAAAGAACCGCCCAGTCCAAAATGTCAACAGTATCAGCACTGAGAAAGCCTGCTCTCCAAGCAATGTAGACAAACAGCGCAATAGAGACATCCTTGCGAAATTACTAACTGGACGGACGGACACATAAAGGTTTCATCATTAGGAATGTTTGTTGTTGGATTCTGAAAGCTACTCTTCGCCACATTAAGGAAAATTCGTGTTCCTTGTTTACTAAGTTTTCATCTGAAAACAGATATGGAATGTCATCAAATGCCTTTCGCACAACTATTTGAAATGACCCTACAGTCTTCCTCCCTTCACTTTTTAATACAATGAATCAAATTAAGAGGCTTCCTGATATGGAAACAGACCTTCCTGAAACAAACCCTACTTTGAGACCACCTGTCCTCTTAATATGCTCCTGTGTCTGGTTTGCTACTCTGTCATTATAAACTTTTGCATTGCTATTCGCTGTTCGGAAACAAAATTGGCCTGTGCTTGCTTTTACATTATCTTTGAGACCATCGGCACTGCCCTTACGAGATGAAATGCGGAGGTTTTATCTATTCCCATGCTCGGGGAGAGCATGAGAACAATCCACTCCGTGAGGGCTGGTAAAATTAGCCATACAACCATCTGGGCCTTGTGCCTTCTGGGGGAGAGACTTTTGACAATATTTTTCAATTCTTCCATGGTGACCAATTTCCCACATACTCTCCAAGCATAGGAAGTGACAGCAGCTATTTCACGGGGAGCGCCTGATAGGGGCACAGTCACCAGAAGGTCGGGGGGACACGGGGCGGGTCGTGGGAGCTTTGGGTTTGGAGGACTCTCACAGGTGGTGATGTCTGGGGGAGCATAGCTGTCACTCAGGTAGGCATTGCTGGGCTTGGCCACCTTTAGGTAGACAACATCATACGTGTTCTTCAGGGCGGCCACGGCATCCTCATGCATGACGTCCTCCAGCCCCACACTGTTGACCTGGGTCAAGGGAAGCAAAGCTCAGACGGAGCCCGAAACAGCCTCGAGGCAAAGGCACAAGGAGTGAGCTACTAACGAAGCCTCGGTCTGCTCGGGGCCACAGGCAAGACCCAAGTGATGGGGGGTCCTCACCGCCAAAATCTTGTCTCCAATCTGCAACCTCCCATCCTTATGGGCGGCACCCCCTTCGATAATCTTGGTCACGTAGATGCTGTTATCCCCGGGAATGTGCTGGTTCCCTACGCCGCCCGCGATGCTGAAGCCGAGACCTGGACGGAGGGAGAGGCAGAGGTGGGGGCCTGGGAAGCAGGCCTTGGGGACAAGTGGTACAGGGGTGGTGACGCGTAGGTTGCTACCTTTAGGCCCCTTGATGAGCTTGATCTCCATAAGTTTCTCAGCAGGAGGCTTCCGTCGCATGACATAGAGGCGGACTATGGAGCCTGCCTCTTTGAGGGCCTCCACAGCCGCTGAGTGGGTCACCTCCCGCACATCCACTTCATTGACAAATAAGATGCTATCGTTGACCCTGAGGGCAGCGAGGTGGGCCTGAGCCAGGCGCTTCCTGCCACCCTGGTCCTCCCTTTGGAGGGAACCCGCACCCTAACCCCTGTCTCCTCTCCCCACCTGAGGCGGCCGTCCTGGGCCGCAGCCCCACCAGGAATGATCTTGGTGATGAAGATGGAGGGGTCGTCACCGATGTGTGGGTTGTCGGTGCCGCCTGCGATGCTGAAGCCCAGACCTGAGTTACCCTGGACGGAGGGAGGGGGAGAAGATCAGCTGCCCTCACTTCCCACTCTTGGCAAAGCAAGTGGGGAGGGAAATGGACTGGGGAGCTGTGGCCAGCGCACGAAGGGTCCGGGTGAAGAGGCTGGCCACCTGAGAACAGCGCAGACAGGGAGCTGCTCACCCTCTCCAGCGTGATCTCCTCGTACTCCATCTCCCCCTCGGTGCCATTCACCTGCAACTCCAGCACCGGCCAGAAACACAGACACAGTGAGACGGGCGTCCCCACCTGAGGACCGCCCCCCCACACTGCCGGAGCCCAGCCACCCCGCTCCGTCCTTCTGCAGGGCCCCGAACTCTAAACAACTCACATATCCTGGGGCCTCTAGGGTGTCTGTGTTGACAATCACAGGGGGAGAATTGGCCTGTGAGGGGGAAAGGAGATGAAAAGCTGCTTGAGCCGCAGCTCGAGAGGGAGTCGGTAAGGAAGAGTCCGCAGCCTGGCTGCCCTTCCAGCCTCTTAAGCCTCCTCTGCTGCCCTTCGAGTCCCCTAAGGACCCAGCCTCCATCCACATCGCATACACACACGTGCACACGCTCCACTCTGCCCAGCCCAGGCCCCTGCATGGGAAGATGTTTCAGAAGCCGGAAGGGAGAGGCAGCCAGCGGGGGAGCAGCAGATGGTAAAGGGGGGAGGGGGGCTGGGGGGAGCCTCTCACCGGATGTAACACCACAGGGTGTTCCATGCCTTATGTGCTACACACGTAAACCCCAGGGTTCTGTCCACCTGGGCCTGCTCCCCACTTCTCGACCCATCCCTGTCTGCCCACAAACACCCTGACTCCTTCATAGCCCTCCCCCAGATTGCCCCTCACCTTTACACACATTTGCCCTAAACCCTGGCCCAGCGGAACCCAGGGTCCCCCAGATGCAGGCCCCCCGCTCCTGCCCACCCGCCATCTCATCCACTCCTTCCTCTAGGGACCTGGTTGCCTAGCAAGAGTAGCTAAGCGCCGCCAAGGCCAGGGGAGACCCACCTCCAGGAGGCCCTGTCGTCAAGACAACGGGGGGCGTGGCCTCGGGGCGACCAGGCTCCCCGCGCCGCAGGGACCAGCCAGCCCCGCCCCTCGTGCTCGGGGCCCCGCCCCCGTCCGCCGGGCGGGAGAAGTCCGCGCTGCAGAGGTTCGCAGGAGCAGGAGCAGAAGCAGCGCATTCTGAATAACCTCCCTCCTTCCATCCCTCCCTCCTCTGCACCCCTCACCCTACAATGCAAAGGAGGGTAAGTGGTAAAAGACATCCGGGTCCTGTCCTCTCATCTACTCCTTCCTCCCCATTAACCCCCCCACTTCATTAAGGAAAGAGTTAAAGTGGGGCGTGCTAAGGCGCCTGACCTCAGTGGCCTCGAAAGAGCAGGGTCTCTGGACTCCGGGGTGGGGCCAGCTCTAGGCCGGTTCTAGGGGCTTCCCCCATTGCCAGGGCAACAGAAGCCACATCTCCATGGCAATGGGGGAAGGCTGCCCTGAGCCTCCTTCCGGCATCCCCAACCTAGCGCCTCCTTAAACAAATAGAGCGAGAGGCCGACTTCACGTCTCCCCAGGCTGCTCTTTCTCGCCTTCCAAAGGGGTCTCTCCCTCTCCTACTGCTGTTTCTCAATACTACACATCACCATGTTCAACCTCTAATAGATTTCACACTCACAAATCTATGAACACCATCCTCCGACCCTTCAGGCCTCCGTAAATGCTGTTATTCAACCAACAAGGCACTGACATCAAACTGCCCTCCACGTGGCCACCCTCCACCCTGCAGCCTATCCTCAATCCCCACCTAGAACCCCTTTCCTCAGCTCCCATCTTTCATCCCTCTCTTCCCCGTCCCCACACCCCCATCTAGAAACCTGTCCCACCTTCCGCTGCAGCCTTTCAACCCCAGCCTCCACTCTCCATCTGCTTCCCTGCCCCTATCCCACCTTCCAGCCATCCCTATTAATCTCCTGGCCTTATCCTCCATCCTCAGTTCTGATTCCCCACTAAGATCAGCACCACTTCCCCTTACCTCATCCTCAAACCCTCCAGATTCTATCCCTAAATCACAATCCTTCATTCTCAGCCCAGTCCCCATCTCCTCTGAAAACTGGGGTTTCTCCTGTCTGCCAGCTCAGGCCTTGTCCTAAGACCTCACACACACACACACACACACACACACACACACACACACACTCAGGCCTCCACACTCTCTCCTCCACTTCCCGGTGCTTCCTGAGCTCTGGCTGCAGCACCCCAGCACTGTACCAACTGCACCTCTCAAGACTCCCTCTCTCATCTCACCCCTTCCAGGGACGGAATGGCCCCACCTGGAAAAAGCAGCTCTCCTTGCAGCCCCCAGAGCTTCTCACCATCTCCCCAGCTCCAGGGCCTTCCTTTCCTTCCTTTCAACCAGCTCACCCTGCTGCCTGATTTCAGCCTCAACCCCGTCTGTCCTCTGCCCCGGGACCTCTTACCCTTCTGCTGTCTCTCCATTTTGCTAAAGCCAGAGAATGGTCGTTCTCTCTCCAGCTCCTCTCCTGCCAGCCACCTCCTTCTCACCCCAGAACCTGCTGCTGCCCCTCCCTGCCTTCTCACCCCTAGGCTCCGACCTCTCCCCATCTTAGTGTGTATCAGCAAACTCCCCCTTCCAAGGGTATCCCGCAAGAGCCCTAAATCCCAGCCCAGAGCCCACCATGTTCCCCTCAATGGCACAGCTTCCCCATCCTGTGCCCCTCAAAGAGGAGACTGAGTGGGGAGAAGATGAAAGTGGCCTAGAGAATGCGAGGTCTCAGAAACCAGGCCTCCCCCGGACTGAAGAAGGAAATCAGATGCGAGCACATAGGAGAAAGGGAAACAGGTGGTCATACATAATAATGGGGGACAGACAGGATACAGAAAAAATATCTGGGCAGAAATGAGAGCTCAAGTGGATGAGAGGGGAGGCATGGGAGGAGGGCGAGAAATGATGAACAGTGAAGGGGGTAAGTGGGAGGGGGTGGAGGGGTGCCTGGCTGACCCTTGAAGAGGACTGAGCAGGCCACAGAGGGCCTGAGCTGGGGATCAGGGGGAGGGAGGAGCGTGCGTGGGAGGAGGAGAGAGACAGCATCAGAACCAGCCAGCGGGGAGGGAAGGGCAGCAAGGAGGGGAGGAAGCACAGGAGCAGAGCACAAGCTGGGGCCGAGGACAGAGGCAGAGGGCTCCCCAGCCAGACGTCTCAGGCCAGACAGATGGGAAGGACTGGAGACTAGGGGGACAGGGAGAGCCAGGCCCAGGAGCGGGGAGTAGGGGGAGGAGGCAAGGAAGGGACCAGGCTAATGAGGGCAGCAGCAGCTCTGAATGGAGCTCTGGAAACAGAGACCGTGGACAGAGGTAGGGAATGTGAAGGAATGGAGTAGGCCTGGGCTTGGTGAGCATCCCGCACACATCTCAACACATGTACGCGCAGACAGACAGACAGACACACACACCCACACACACCCAGGCTTTAAGCTCTACACCCATTCCCACTTGCCTGGCCTGTTTCTCTTCTGTAGGAACAAGGTTTCCAGCCCCCCCAAACACCCTCTCCCCTAGGCCCCAAGAGCCCAAGTCCCAGCCCACAGTCCCAGCCTTCCTCCACCCACACAGCTTGGCTATCGCCCTACCGGCCTTGGAGGGTGGTTGTAGCTCCGAGGCTCCGAGGGCCGCACTGGGGAGGGGCTGCCTGAGTCTCCTACCTTGAGGGGGGAGAGATGGGCGTGGCCCACGACCCCGTGGACAGCCTCGAGGTGGGACAAGTTCCTCTCCGCCACGTGCACCAGCTCGGGGGCGTTTACCTGGTTGGGGAGGTGGGCCGGGCTGTGCTCCAGAGGGGGTGTGTCTTCATCTTGGTAGCGGTATTTCTGGGGACAGGGACGGAAGTGTCACTGGGGCCAACCCAGTGCCTCGGGCTCCAGGCCGCCTGCTCTTCCCCCAGCCAGTGCAGTGCGGAAGGCCCTGGGGCCTGACCAGCTCCTCCCCCTCCCTCTCCTCCAGCCCATTGGTTCCCCTCTCTCCACCTCCCACAGCCCCCTCTCCTGCCCTGGCCTAGGCACCTCTCATCTCTTCCCAAATCCCAGCTCCAACCCCCAACGCCTCTCCCTCCCATCCTAGGAACCCCAGCCTTCTACCCAGCAAGCTCCCTCCTCTGCCTCTGTTTCTTCACTCCTTCCCCAGGCCTTCATCATAAATCTCTCCAACCTTTCAGGGGGACGGCCCCTCTGGCAGTAGTACCCACATTCTCTACATCCCATGCCCAGATTCTTTGCTTCTCTCATCATCTTCATCCCACTTCCCTGATTGCCTTAATCCCAATCCTATTCCAGTTGCTGCTCCTGCCCTCCATTCCATCCTACCACCATTCCACCCTCATTGCCTCAGTCTCCCCGCTACAGCTTCTACCTCAGGAGACTGGCTCTCCAGCATCTTCCATGCCCAAGGCAGGTACCTCAGTCAGGCCTTTCAACTAGCAGGTACAAAGCTAAACGTGGCCAGCTCTTTCTCCAAAGGCCCCGCTGGTTCCCAAGAAGTCAGCGGAGAGGCCCCA
Source organism: Murina feae (assembly GCA_004026665.1). NCBI lineage: Eukaryota > Metazoa > Chordata > Mammalia > Chiroptera > Vespertilionidae > Murina > Murina feae. The sequence continues at coordinate 21,221 of PVJC01021737.1, forward strand.
AGAGTCCAGCCCCACCCCAACAAATGACCACAGCCCGGCCAGCTAATCGGATGTACCAGAAGGGGATGAGAGAGAAAGGCGGAGGACAGAGGCAGTAGGGTTCAGGAAGGGGACAGGAATGGGTGTCAGGTTCCAAGGTCCCTGACAGGAAGAAGGTAGGGTGCTGAGCCTCAGGGTAAAAGCATGGACTCCTTCTGGCCTTAAGGAATGAAAGACCCAACATTACTCCCTTCCCAACTAACCACCTGCCATCTCAAGGGCCTCCTGTGCTAGCTTAGTAGGGACACCAGCAAAGGAGATTAACTAAGGGGGGGCGGGGGGCAGAGAGAGGGGAAAGGAACAGCTGGAGAGAGCAGAGAAGGACAGCCACCTGCCTGGTCCTCCCACCTCTGCTCTGACCTCCCGCTGCTCCCCTTCCCAGGAGCTGCCCCCCCACAGAAGCCCAGACCCTCCCAAACTCTGGCTGGGGAAGGAGGAGAAGGGTACCATATGGAGGGGGAAAATAGAATACACTCCCCAAGACACGTGGGTAACAAAGAATTTCCTTCTCAATAAAGCATCTGGGAAGCTGAGCATACCGCAACATTTGGAAGCCAACAGTTGCATGATCCAACTGAAGGGAGCTTATCAAGGTCAATGCCTAATACTACAGAATGATTCCGAAATTTCTGAGGATGATGAACCAAGACGTAACTCAACTTTGGCTGTAGCTCAGCTTGCAGTAAAAGAACGGGAGGAGGGAAATGGTACTGGTAACATGAAGATTCTCAACCCAGGACACAGACAGCTGGCATCAAGAAGTACCTTGACACATCTGACGCCTTAAAGAAGGAAAACAGGGGCTCATGAAGATATACCCCGTTTCCTGGCCCACAGATGTGAAGAGAGCAGCAGTATCCTGAGCTCCAGGTTTCAACACCATGGGCACGAAAAGCAGAGAAGGGAGATATCCATCTTCCAAGGCTGAGCCGTCTTGGATAACAGAATTCAGGACTTGCTCATCCCACGCCCGGAAAAGGTGGTCTTCAGCCAGGACAGTGCAAGAACTAAGGGACAGCGCCCCAGAACTGGGGAGGTCCAGGCAGCTCTCCTCTCTCACTTCTCAAGGCCCCCCAATTCCCTGATACATGAGGCAGGGCTAGGGTTGCAGCTTCAAGCTTAGGAGTCTGGGACGAGGGTATACCCCATGCCCCTCCCTCTTCACCCCATCTCACAGAGAAGATTCCTGAACCCGATGACAGAATGCCAGGTGCACATACGGCAAACATGGAAAGGGGCATTTCATCGTTTATTCTAGAGAGGAGAGGAAGGTAAATGTTTATCACAGTGAGACTGCCATCACCTCTCTCTGCCCCACCCCCGTGGGGGGAGACGGGGTCCAGGACTGGGGGGAAGGCTCCTCCAGATTGGGAGACAATGTGACAGAAATAGAAACGAGGTAAGGGAATGAAGTTCCCAGAATGTGGCTGAAGGAGGTCAGAGCATACGTTCAGCGCTTGGACATTCTCTAAGTCCATGTGGGGGGAGGGGGCATCTGGAAAGGGGGGTGGGAGGGGAGATAGCTCTGAAACCGGAAGGTGGGAGTTGGGGGCAGCACCTCTCCGTCCTAGATTAGGACGTCCAAAGCAGGGCGCACAGAAAAGGAGGGTCCCCAAAAGAGATGCTCAGGTCCCCTCCGGGACCGAGGGCCCGGACCGCGCCAGCTCCGCCGCGATTGGGACACCCCCAACGTATCGGGGCGGAAGAGAAGTGAAAGGCTTGGGGATGGCCGCCGGGCCTCCTCCCTTGGCCCCCTCCTCGCTGGAGCCCCAGCTGCACACCACCACCTGGAACGAGGCTTACACCCCCAAAACAGAGGGGCGTGCGTGCAAGTGGGTGAAGGCAAGAGGGACGACCCACTGCGCTTGTCCGCGAGACACTGCAGCCCAGAGACCCCGCGCCGAGCAGGAGGAGCAGCGTCGGCGCTGGACGCTTGGCACCCTGAGACCCGGAGGGTCCGGGAAGAGGGGAGCGGGGCCGGAGCCCGGGTCGCGGCACGTACCACGCAGAGACACATGGAGGCGAATCTGTTCCGAGCCGACATGGAGAAGGGGAGGGGGCGGAGGGGCGGGGCGGGCGGGAGCGGGGTCCCGGGGCTGGGGGGGGGAGGGGCGGAGGGGCGGGGGCTGCGGCGGCGGCGGCGCGGCTACTGGAGGCTGCGGCCGGCGGGGCGGGCGGGGGACGGCGCCTGCGCAGTGCGGAGGAGCGTCGCGGAGGAGAGGGGGTGCGGGGAGCCCCTCGCGGCCGTCCGCTTGCCCGGCTCCGGCGGCTCCTGGTGGACTGGCCCCCCCACGGCTGCTGCCTCTACACACAGAGACGCTCCCAGCATCCACCAGCCTGTGCTCTGGTTCTCGGGCCCCTTCTCCCACCTCGCCTCGCACCCCTGCCGTCGCCAGGCCCCCCGCTCGGCACGCTGCGCTCTCGGGGCGCGGGGAGGGAAGCAGCACTTATCGCACTGGAGGACCCCCAAGGGGCCTACAGGGTCTCCCGCAAGCCCCGTCCCCTGCACCCCCAAGGTCGTTCCTGCGGACAGCATCCGGCAGACGCAGACTCTCCCATCCTAACCGGTGGGCCAGCCCCCACCTGACAGCCCGAGGGTGCTTTGCAAGAGGTCCAGGACCACAGAGCCTTGTCTGCCCTCAAACTGATCTTCGCCTTAAACCATCCCTTTCGAAATCATATCTCTCCCTCCATCCACCAACAGATCTTGAAATTAATGCAAGTATTACCCTTGCTCTAATGTAAACATCCAAATAAGCAGGTCTCAAATTCCTTTGTCGTCCTCTGTCCAAACACCCAGATCTAATAAAATACTCAGGGTTTTCTAAGACTCCAATCCCTAACACCACCAGACCCCGATTTTAGGTAATACTTCGTGTGTCGTATCGCTGACCCTCCAAATTAAATTGAAACCTCTTCGATTTACTCCCAAACCCTTAAGAGATATGTTCCTCTTCTTTTTCTTTGCCCCCCAGTTCCATACATTGTTCCCTTTTCTGACTGTCCTAGCTACATCTCAACATCCCCTCCGTGATTCCCAACTGCAACAGCGTTGGAAGATTGCTCCCAAATATAGTAATCTGTCCCCAGACCGCAGCCTCAAAAAATATTCACTAAAGTAACATATGGCCCAATGTGCAGTGACCCACAAATTTCCCAGAACACCCCGACAACTGGGCCTGAAAGCATCCCTCCCGAACATCCTCCCATTGGCCGCCCGCCTTTCTCCCCCTCCAAGCCCATGAGCAGTCTCCCCAAAGCGGCTCCTCTGGCTTTTCTAAAACGCTCCCACACGGCGTGCAGGACGGACCTCCCTAGAATCTCGCCTGAGCCTCCTCTTTCCTGTGGGCCGCAGTCAGTTAGCTGCGCCCCCAAGATGACCCCCAACGCCCTAGTTTCAGATGTGGGTAGAATGCTCGGAAACCAGTGCTGCAGGGGCTGGACTCGAAATTCCTTCTAGAATGGAAAGATCACAGTTCTCCACTAGTGGACGCTATGACTCAAGACCCCCCCCCCCCACACACACACACCCCATTTCCTTTTTCCCTCCATTTTCCGTTTCCCGGTTGCCTAGCAACGCAGCTATCAAGGACTTTGCTGTCGCCTAGTAACCGTCTCCTTGGAACATAGAGCTGAGGTAGGAGGTTGTGCTCTAATGAAATCTGAACAGGCCTCCATCTTAGGAAAACTGAGACGTCAGATGGCCCAACCCCCGGATTCTCCTTTCCAAAGACCCTCGCGCCCCGCAGTGACTTGGACAAGCGCCTCGAAACCCCCGCCTCATTTGGGCACATGGGACCGCGCCACGCCCCTGCCAGGTCAGCCCCGCCCTCATTCGGTCACGTCACCCGCCCTCAGGCCCCGCCCCTTTCCGAGGGCCGCAGCCCGCCAACCTAGAGAGTAAGCCAGACCTCGCCCACCTGCCTCCGGGAGACCACGCCTCCATCCACGCCCCGCCCATTCGCTCCCGGCCTCCCCCGTACTGTCCTTCCGCCACGCCCATGTCGGCCAATGAATGAGGCCGCTGGCCACACTGCCCCGCCCCCGTCAGCTTAGCTTTGCCCAATAAGGACCACCCGGAGGGATTAACCGCTTCGCCTCCGAGGGTCCAAATACCCCTGGTCTTTCCCCACCATCCCCTTCCCCCGCCGTTCTGCTCCGCCCTCCGCCACCCGCGCCCAGCCCTCCAGTCCGCCACGCAACTTCAGCCGTCGCCGGTTACCATGGCAACGGCGGCAGCAGTGCGGAGAGAAGGGGGAGGGACGGGGGCGGAGTGGGAGCAAGAGATGCTCAGAGATCGAGAGACTCCTGCAGAGAGAGGCACAGAGTAAGAATAAGTGATAGCTATAAAAGCAGAGTTAGCACAAAGCACAGGGCCTGGCACCTGGTAGGTATTCAATAAATGTTCCTTAAATGACTGCAGCAGGTGTCTAAATATAGGTAATGGAAGATGGAGTACTCTCAGACGGAGCTGGGAGGCTCAACGACCTGAGCACCCGCTACCCACATAGCATTTTGGGGGGGACAAGAGCCATGTGCCCCCTGCTGGTTCTTCCAGGGCTACCCTCCGCTGCCCTGGATAGACATGAACCACAACTCCCAACAGCCCCATGGCAGCAATCCCCTCACACTGAGGGATCTTGTGCCTCAAGGCCTTATGGGAGTTGGAGTCTCCGCCATCCCGCAACTGACAAGTTTCCAGGCCAAGGAATGTGGCAAGCCTGAGTCTCCACGCCTCTGTAAAACCCCAAATGCATCATCCTCTCTGTACAAGGCTCCTTTCTTCAGGGAGTTCAACCCTGGGCTCCATGGAAGAAGTGGGAGTCTGGAAGGAACATGGATAAGCACCCCCCTCCCAGAACAGCTGCCAGTGCTAGCGAGCCCCTCACCCTCGCTCACACATGTGCACACGTGTTGGAAGCAAAGCCCACACATTCCAACTGGCTTTCCGTGTACACCTGTACACGGAACCACAGGCTGGGAGTCTAAGTCTCAGAAGCAGGCTAGGGCAGGAGACAGGAGGAGCTGAGGACCAGAGGACATTAGAGAGAGCAGGCCACAGAAACCGAGGCCCCCAAAATCTACTGAAACCACAGGGGATGGGAGAGGGGTGCAAAGCAGCAGCGGTGGGAGAAAGGTCTCGGTAAGAGGCACAAGCAAGTAGTCTTGGCGACATACAGGTCCTCAGCCCCCAGTCCCTTCCATCCATGCTCACACATGTGTGCGTTTGTGACAGGGAACATGTGTGTCCTCAGCTCCCTCCCCTGAAAAGCTGCAGTTCCCACTAAATATAACCCCCTCCCCAGCTTGTGACTCACCAGACCCCGCCTTCCCGGCCCCCACTTCCTGTCCCACCCCCCAGCCCCCAGCTGCCTGCCACCAGCCCATGCCTCCCTCCACACACCAGGCATCTATCTAGCTTTCCAGTCCCAGAGTCTCACAGCCGAGACCTAGGTATTGTGTGTCCAGCAGGAGCTTGCTCGTGCTCCGCATCCGCGATTCCCTGCCCTTTCCACACTCCAACCACAGGGACACCTTGGTACAGATAGATCCTCACTGCTGCCAGCCCTGCCCTCCTCCTACTCCTTTTCACCCCGTCACCTTAAATCCAGGTATTTTCCCCCACCTTGAGCTCAAGTGTCAGAGGTAACAAACATTCCCCACCATCGAATCTCCCTTTTACTCAACCGGGAGCAGATACAGTGTGGGAGGAGAGGGGGATACTGGGCACCTACCTGGCCCACCCCCAAATTTTGCACCACCCATCTGGTCCCCCTCCTCACATCCCCTTTCTTTCAAAACCTCTCCTCCCCCTCCTCCTCCTCAGGAACCCGCAACCTCAGCTGCTGTAACCTGTCTCCCAGGGGAGTACCCCAGAGCCTAACCCCACTTGGTCCATTCCCTCAGGTGATCCTTGGCAGGCCCCAGCCCCCTGACAACTCCCAACTCTCCCCATCCCACATGATCATGATCGAACCCTAAATTAACAGTTGCCTCTAATCCAGAGAGCACCCCCAAATGTATCTACCAGAAGACGCTGTTTCTGTAGCCTGAAGGCCCACCCCTTCCCACCACCTGACACCCCCAGCCCAGTCAGGCATTCACAACCAATAACCTTCTACCCATGCCGAAAGCCCCCTTAAATCATTCAGGGCACCCAGAGGCCAGCTTGTCCCCCAGAAGGAAAAAGAATCCCCCCACATAGTCCACCTTCTCACATACAGGAGCAGGACTCCCATGTGAGCCAGGCTTCTCCTTAAATAAGTCCCTCTCAAACATGGCTCATGAACCCCAAAACCGACCAGACCCCCAAACCAGTGTACCCCAAATTTTCCATTTCTCTACAGGTACAAAGGGATGACTCCAGGGGGCACCTGTGGCCAAACCCAGCGTTTTCTCAAATGTGAACCCCAAAACTAAATGAGGACCCCAAATACATCTGATGCTCTCACTCCAGGACCCCCAGCCCCAGATTAGGCCTGCCTAACCCCTCTCCACAAACTCACACCCTCCCCCAATTTAGAGCCCCCCATCACGCTTACCTTGGTTGTCACTATACAGAGACAGTCCATGTTGGGGGGCCTGGCCGCCGCGGCGGGTAGGGGGCTCTGACTTCATCGGAGTTTCGTTCCTCTCCTCCGTGGGTTCTCACCCCTCCCCCCTCCGCACCCCACTTTTGCAGGGGTGGCCAGGATGGGGGGAGGGGTGAGAGGGGAAAGAAGGGGTTGGAGAAGGGAAGGGTAGGGGAGCGTGGGAGGGAGGGAAAGGGGGTCCTAAAAGGGAGTCCCCAGTGGAGGGGGGGCTTGGG
>PVJC01021738.1:0-27994 GCA_004026665.1 Murina feae
AAGCTGTTTGGAACATTTTTATTGGTGCCTGGCATATAATCAGAACAGAGAAAAGAACAAATCTTGACTTTCCGAACATCTTTAACATAAAATACAAGGGTGAGGTGAGGGAAGTGGAAGGAAGGAGACCAATGTGGATTCTGAGATGATGTATGGTCACTGATGAGGGCTCCTTCATCCACAGTGGAGAGGGAGACGAGCAGGAAATGGTCAGACACACTCTGGGGACCACAGGTTGGCCATCAGGAAATCATACTCCCGGGGAAACCTTTTGTTCTCTTAAGCGATGGACAAAAAAAAGTGGGAACACTGGGTCCTTGGAACTTCTGCACATGGAATTGGACCAAGTCCTGTGGCTGTGGTCCATGCCAAGGCCTCCAATTATAAAGCAGAAAGGGGGGTAGGGGAGAGGAGCACACAACTGTCTCCCATCCCCCTCTTTCATGCCACCTTCCTACAGCCTGCTCACTCAGGGGCCCATATCTGGCCAGTTCCCTGCCCCTTGGACAGTGGGGGGAAATCACCATTGGCCAAGAATCTCAGCCAGAGCAGCACCTGCCACCAGGGACCCAAAGCACCTACCACTAGGGACCAAAAGCGCTCCAGGAATGCCACCCGGACATTAGGACTCTTCATTTGACAGTGAGATCCAGAGAGGAGCCTGGCTGAGGAGTGAAGACGCCAGGTCAATGTGAGCAGGAGGGCCACACAGTGTTGCCCGGTGACTAGGGAGTGGAGGAATGAATGGATCCATAACTCCCCAAAGGAGATGGGCTTCAGAAAGGGCGAGCCCCACTGAACTCAGCAGGTGCTTTGACTGCACGTTACCAAGCAACCCACTAGCAACCAGACTCCCCTGAGGTGGCAAGGAGGTGGAGCCTGCCCTGGTCAGACCAACCTGCCCACCTCTGCACTTGATGGTGCACTTCTCAGTGTAAATCTATATAGAAGCTGGCATTTCAATGGTCTCTAGAGAGTTCAAGAACTAGTGATTGATACCTACTCTCTCCCAGGTACAGTGCTTGGAGCTGACAATACAGAATGAATGGACATGGTCTTTCATATAATGGAGCCAATAGTCTAGTCAGGAAGACAGGAAATACTCAACTAGAAAATGAAGAGATGGTGTAACTGCACACAGTGATGAGTGCTACAAAGTGAAGCAGGTGAATGGGAATGGGAGTCACTGGTGCTGGGAGGCAGAGTGGTCAGGGAAGGCCACCGAGGGAAAGGGGTCCAGGCACAGGGAACCGAAGTGGAAGTGCCTGGGGCTACAAGAAACTTGCTTTGTCAGGAGCTGCAAGGAGGCCAGAGGGTCAAAACATGGTGAGCAGAGGAAGAGCTTTGTTGCTGAGTGGAGCTACCCTGCTCCAACCTGCTGGCTAGGATAAAGAGATGGCAGCGCTCATATATTACTAGTGTGAGGATAACTTAGTACAAGACTTAGGAAGCTGTTTGGCAGTATCTACTAAAGCTAAACATATGTCTACCCAATGGCCTGGCAATTCCACTCCTAAATATATACCCACAGAAATGAGCACATTGGTTCACCAAAGGCAAGTATAAGCATGTTCTCCATAATGGCTCCAAATCTGGAAACAACCCGAATGTCTGTTAGCAGGCGCATGGAGACATACATTATGATATAGTGTTATAATAAAATACTATAGATCAATGGAAGGACCAAACTATAGTCCCAGGTAAATTGCACAGTTCAGTGAGAGAAGCATAAGAGTATATATTGTATGACGAGTTCAATGATAGAAAAAATGAATCTATGGTAGTTTCCTTTGGGCTGGAAATGTTCTATATCTAGATCTAGATGGTGGTTACAGAATGCATATCACATATAATTACTCATTAAGGTATATACTGAGGATCTAGTATACTTTAAACACATCATTCCTCAAAACTTTTTAAAAAGGGAAAATAATAGTCTTTTCAACAAATAGTGCTGGTAGAACTGGATATCTATATGCAAAAGAATGAAGTTGGACCTCATCCTTATACAATACACAAAAATTAACTCAAAATACACCACATATCTAAATGTAAGAACAAGACGCCCTAGCTGGTTTGGCTCAGTGGATAGAGTTGGCCTGTGGATTGAAGGGTCCCGGGTTCGATTCCGGTCAAGGGCACATGCCCAGGTTGCAGACTCGATCCCCAGTGAGGGGCATGCAGGAGGCAGCCAATCAGTGATTCTCTCATCATTGAGTTTTCTCTCTCTTCTTCTCCCTTCCTCTCTGATTAAAATAATAATAATAATAATAATAATAATAATAATAATTTTAAATGCACTAAAGCTGTTTTAAAAAGGGTGCATGTATATGCCTCTTTCAGTTTGTTTCATGACCCTGGTCCCATCCTGGGTTATAGGATCTGGAAGTTACAGGCCAAAGGAGAGACGTGCATGGATGGAACTGAAAAGTAAGACTATGCACCAGCCTGAGCCCCAGGCTGCAGCTTCCCGGCTTCCTGCGTCCAGGAGCACATGTGCACAGATGGCTGCCTCTGTATTCCTGACACAAGAACAAACGAAAACAGCCAAAGAGCTTGGGTCACAGCTTTGACTGCTGCTCCACTGGCCAGCACTTCCCCAGGCCGTTCCCAGGATTGACTTCCCTCAGGTTCTCAACAAACTGGACTGGCTTATTCTAGAACAGCGCTATCCAACAGAAATACAATGTGAGTCATAGATGTCACTTAAATGTCTAGTAGTCACATTTTTTAAAAATGTAAACAGAAGCAGGTAAGATTAATTTTAATAATATATTTTATTTAACCCAATATATAAAAATATTTTCATTTTAATACGTAATCAATAAATTATTAATGAGAAATTTTACACTTTTTTCCAAACTAACTCTTCCAAATCCAATGTTTGCTTTCATAGCTTGTCTCAATTTAGACCAGACACATTTTAAGTGTTCAACAGCTACATGTGGCTAGTGGCTGTCAAACTGTACAGCACAGTTCTAAATCTGGATCATGTTGCAAAATGAGTATTTTCAAAAGAATTACATAAAAATTAGAGGCCCAGTGCACGAAATTCATGCACGGGTGTGTGTGTGTGTGTGTGTGTGTGTGTGTGTGTGTGTGTTTCAGCCCAGCCTGCACACTCTCCTGGACTGCTGGCTCCCAACCTCTTGCCTGCCTGCCTGCCTGTCTGATTGCCCCTAACAGCTTCTGCCTGCCAGCCTGATCACCCCCTAACCACTCCCCTGCCAGCCTGATCGACACCTAATTGCTCCCCTGCCAGCCTGGTCACCCCCAACTGCTCTCCCCTGCAGGCCTGGTTGCCCCTAACAGCCCTCTCCTGCAGGCCTGGTCACCCCCAACTACCCTCCCTTTCAGGCCTGGTCCCTCCCAACTGCCCTCCCCTGCCAGCCTAGTTACCCCTAACTGCCCTCCCCTGCTGGCCTGATTGACCCTAACTTCCCTCCCTTGCTGGCCATCTTGTGGTGGCCATCTTTGACCACAGGGGGACGGCCATCTTGTGTGTTGGAGTGATGGTCAATTTGCATATTATTCTTTTATTAGATGGGATTCTTTTATTAGATAGGATATCAATTTATTAATAACAAGTACTGAGGAAGAAACCAAGGGTCAGTGAGGTGAAGTTCCTGGCCCAAGGCCTTCAGTTGCTCAGTGGCAGTGCTTAAGAGCAGAGAGTCTGTGGTCAAGTGAGAATTACCTTGTCACAGAGTCGATGCGAAGTTGACAGGAGATAACCATGGGAACTGATGGGCACGGTGCCCAGCTTATGTCCACTACTCAACACACCAAGAAACACCAGCTCCATCATCATGATGCTATTAACACTAACACCACCCAGAGAGAGGGGGTAAGTGGGAAGAAGGCAGAGACCACTTGGAGTCATCAACTGGGGAACCCCTGACTTTGACCTTTTACCAAGACCACCTCCAGAACAGCCTGAATCACTCACCGGACTGGTGGGTGAGGAAACCATGAGGCTCATTCCAGCTCTGTCATCCACCGAGGGCCTCTGCTGCCCATCCCCTTGGCCAACTGCTTTCACAGGACTAGAAGGCTGCTGGTCTGAAGTGCTCCTCGAAGTGACAGCTTGGGTAATGCCCAGATGCTGCAAGCCCAGAATGCCAGGTGCCAGGGGAAGTGGTTCCTGCTTGTGGTCACCATCTGCAGTCCCAGAGGCTGTGTGGGCAGGGAGGGGCTCTGCAGGCGCCTCAACATGCAGGTGTGTGCTGGTGTCGAGGCAGAGGCCGTGGAGGGAGAGTGAGGCCTGCAGTGTGGGAATCTCCGTTTCTCGGCTCAGTCCGTTGGTTGGCACAGAGTTTACCTGGGTTTTGTTGAATTCAGACAACACCCTAGAAGTTTTTAAACAAAGAAACCTGTGTGACAGGTTGTCAGCTAGAATGCCCATGGCTACTGGGGTAGTGGAAAGAATGGAAAACTGATGTTTTGTGACTTAAGAAACAACTCATTTTTTAAAAAAAAAACCCTCACCTGAGGATATTTTTTCCATTGCTTTTCCAATGGAGAGAATGGAAGGGAGCGAGGAAGGGGAAGAGAGAGTGGGGGGGGGGGGGGAGAGAGAGGGAGAGGGAGAGAGAGAAATATTGAGATAGAAATATTGACATCGACTGGTTGCTACACAAACCCGAGACCTTTGGTGCCTGGGCTGACAGATATTCCCATCACTAAGCCACACTGGCCAGGGCGAAACAACACCCTTCCTCACCCACTGCTCTCCTCGCATCACACAGCCTCCTCCTCGGACACTCGCCATCACCCTTTCTCTGCAGCTGGCAAGTGAGTTGTGGAGCCCAGGATCTCAGGTGAAAAGCTCACACAGCAGAGAAAAGGACTTGATGTGAACGGGAACTGATGGCCTTTACCGGCTGTGCAGGCTCCCTGTGAGCCTGGACAGTTTGCCCGGCCACACCAACAGCTGTGTGGGCAGCCACTTCCCGAAGCCGACTGTGGCACAGCCCTGGGAACACAGCGTCTTGGAGCTGGGCTCCCCAGTGGCATGGAGGCACCAGGACTCCAGCCCCCGGGACATGGACTTAGCTGAAGTGAGGACCCACCTTGTTCCTGGAACAGTATCTGGGCAGCAGGGCTGAGGTGAGGTGCAAGGGCTGGTCCACCTCAGAGCTGGACTGGCTATGGGGTCAGAGAAGGCTCCTGTTCCCAGAAATTGCTGCTGGGGGTCAGTGTACACAAGGTGTGCAAGTGTGCATCTAAGTACACATGAGGTGTGCTCCTGCCAACGGAACTGGCTCTTCCTGCCCCTACGTGGTGCTTCTGGGGCCCAAGGGAGCCAGTGTTACTGCCTTTGTGTACACACACACACAAACGCACACACGCACGCAAAAACATATTTCTGGGCCTTCTGGAATGTGCACTGGCTACTGGCTGCTCCGTCCTCCCTCTCCTGAGGTTTCTGGGAACCTAAGTTCCATTTCTGAAGTAAGTCTGTTTGCTGGCTCCTCTTCTGCAGATGAACCCAGTTGAGTCCGTCATGGATAAATACAGCTTCAGATGACAACAAAGCTGTCTGGAGCCTAAGAGATTGCATATATCTGCCCTAATGGCTCAAACTGGGTCCAGAAGACACATCAAACTCTCCCTCATGTGCGATTATGGAAACTAAGATTTCAGAACCCAAGTTTTTACCTTCTGGCTGAACTCTGCTCGTATCTACATAATACCATCTTAATCCAGAACAACAATTCAAAACATTCCCATCAAGAACAGGAGACCAACCCAGACATTTATGGGCAACTGACTTTCAGCATAGGCGCCGGGACATTTTAATGGGGGAAAGAATAGTCTTTTCAGCAAATGATGCGGGGATGAGTGACTAGTTCCATGCAGAAGAAAAAAGTTGGACTCCTATCACACCATGTTAAAAATTAACTCAAAATGGATCAAAGACCTAAAGGTAAGAGCAAAAACCATAAAACTCTTAGGAGGAGACAGGTATCAATCTTCGTATGTTTGGATCAGGCAATGGTTTCTTAGCTATGACATCTACTGCATAAGCAGCCAATAAAAAAATTAATTGGACTTCATAAAAATAAAAACTTTTGTGCTCCCAGAGAACACTACCAAGAAAGTGAAAAGACAACCCAGAGAATAGGAAATATATTTGCATATTTTGTGTGCAGATACTATCATATACCTGATAAAGCTCTAGTGTCCTGAATATATAGCACTCTTTCTTGTTATCCTCATCTGAGGACATGTTTATTGATTTTTTAAAAAATATACTTTTATTGATTTCAGAGAGGTATGGAGAGGGAGAGATAGAAACATCAATGATGAGAGAGAATCATTGATTGGCTGCCTCCTGCATGCCCCTCACCGGGGATAGAGCCTGCAACCCAGGCATGTGCCCTGACCAGAATCGAACCTGGGACCCTTCAGTTTGCAGGCTGATCGATGCTCTATCCACTGACCCAAACTGGCTGGGGCCCCGTTAATTTTTAGAGAGTGGAAGGGAGTGGGAAAGACAGAGAGAGAGACATCACCATGCGAGATGACACACTGATTGGCTGCCTCCTGCATGCCCCAACCGGGCCTGAGACCAAGCCTGCAACCAAGGCACTTGCCTTGACCAGAATCGAACCCAGGACCCTTCAGTCTGCAGGCCGACACTTTATCTACTGAGCCAAACCAGCTAGGCAAGGGAGAGATCTTTCTAGCCCCTGTGAAGTCCCAGCCCTTCATGGGCTCCTGGCAGGCAAGGTAGTGAGTGATTAAAAGCGGGAAGCGAGTCCTCCTGGCCTTGGTTAGAGCGTTGTGGAGCACCCACAAAGGTACCTACACTTCGCAGATTTAACTCCCTTATCTGTAAAACAGGCATGGCAACAGCACCCACTTTTATGAGTGTGACAAGGATTAAATGAGATAATATATGCAAAATGCCTAGAAGAGGGTCTTGTACAAGTTTCTCAATGTTAACCTCAATTTGTTATTGTAGCTGCTTTTATTATAATTGATAAGACTGCTTAGCCTCATGTAAACAAATACAGAACTGAAGGGAAAGGAGAATTATGGAAATACTAGCATTACCAAAATGGTTATTACCAAAATAGTTATAAATGATCCCTAATCTATAAGATTTTAATGATTGAGTAGACTGGATGTTAGAATGAGTGATGCATAAAGAAATGCCACCAAAATTGATTGTGCAATAAATTAGAGCTACCATCAAACCAAAACCAAGGTCAAGGTGAAATCAAGTTCACAGAGGTCCTCATTAGAATCAGTTCTGGTCTCAGGATCCAATGAGAATAGGAGATAGATTCTTCAACTGGAAAAAGTGCAAGAATGAGATTTTGAAGAAAAGGAGAAAAAAAAATTTTTTTTGAATAAAATGCAACATACAAATGCAATAGCCCTGTCCGGGTAGGTCAGTTGTTGGTTAAAGTATTGTCCTGATATACCAAGTCTGTGGGTTCGATCCCCAGTCAGGGCACATAAAAGAATCAACCAATAAATGCATAAATAAGTGGAACAACAAAATCGGTGTTTCTATTGCTTTTTCTCTCTCTAAAAAAAAAAAAAAGAAAGAAAGAACTGAAATTGCTATTCTTTCCACTCCTCTCTGGTTCAAGGCAGTAGTGATCAAAAACATCTGTTCAAAAAATTTCTTTGCACATTCACTTAAAAAACAATCTTAAAAAAGCACATGTTATTATATGCGTAAGTATCTATGTGTAGATGTGTGAAATAAACAAAAAGCACGGCATGGAGACTCTGAGGCCACCTTGGAAAGAACTCCTGCCACGTGGTTCTGAGCCTGTGGTTTCTCGTGCAGAGGTGGGCTGCATGGCCTCAGAATCACTTCCCACAAGGCAAGACCTCATGATGACAGCTGACGAATGTTACTAACCAGCTATTCACAGCAGTTACTGAGACAAGCAGTGTAACTCAGGCCATCAGTTCTCAGAGGGACTTAGCCGTAAAGGACAATACCACCACCTCCTGGGCGCTCACCACGTGTCAGGCACTGCTCCCAGCACTATCTTAACTCATTTCATCTTCCTGGCATCCCTCTGAAACATTCTTATCGCCATTTTACAAATGAGGACGTGAATGTCAGAAAGACTGAGTAACTCGCCCACGGTCAAAAAGCTGGTTAAGGAAGACTCAGGCAGCCTGGCTCCTGAGTCCACATTTTCAAACACTAGAATGTACCTATGCTTCTCAGTGATAATTATAATTCAGACTCAAAGACACACAAAAGAAGCAAACGGCAATTTGGCTTCAGTGAAATATTATATCAATATATTCCATTTTGAATGTTAGTGTTTTGTACTTGTCTTTAAGTTTAATTTGTAGGGATTTTTTAAAATTTGTTTTTATTGATTTCAGAAAGAAGGAGAGATCATCTATCGGTTGCCTCCCACATGCACCCCAACCAGGGACTAAATCCCCTTTAACGCGGGCATGGAATTGAGCTGGCAACTTTTCCGGTGCACAAGACGCCACTCAATCAGCTGAGCCACTCTGGGCTATCTGTAGATGCTCTGGTTTTACAGCTTTAAGAGGTATAAGCACAAGGTATTTGTGCGTAATTTTTAAGTTACGTTTAAGTAATATAAAAATAGCTTAAGTGAACTCTCAAGTGTGGGTGAGACTCGTTATCCTTAAAACATACACTCCAAGACATGCTAGTCTCTGTGGATGTTCAAAGACTAACTTCCAGCCCAGCCCTAAGAAGGCTGCATGTGTGTTTGCACATCTGTGTGTTTAGTGTACGCTGGTTCCTCACACTAGTGTTGGTCTGTATATCCTGACCCTCTTCCCTTGAGTTAGTTCCACATAACAACCACACAGGGTGGATGGCCACTGGCTCAATGACCTTAAGCTGGAATTTTCCAATCACAAGATTCATGAAAGATAAAGAAAAGACATGTGACAAAGAGACAGCTGGCTGGTCTGTGGGAGGAGGGAGAGGCAACAAGCGACAGACATGTGAGTGAGCCTACGTCATGCCACAGGCCCCGCCGTGCCGGGGCTTCCCAGCCTGCCCCTTCCCGGCCTGCTCCCGCTAAACCCTTCCGTTTGACATTTGAAAATTCCATCCCGTGCGCTCAGTGCTCAGAAGCTCTTTCTGGTGCCTATCAGACATTCTTAGTGCGCAGCTCACTAACAGGCATCTGATCTGATCCTCAACCAGCCCTCTGAGGCAATCTCCATTTTATATATTTTTTAAAATATATTTTTATTGATTTTAAGAGAGGAAGGGAGAGAGATAGGTACATCAGTGATGAGGGAGAATCACTGCCTGCCTCCTGCATGCCCACAGTGGGGATCGAGCCCGCAACCCGGGCATGTGCCCTTGACAGAAATCGAACTGGGGACCCTTTAGTCTGCAGGCCAGTGCTCTATCCACTGAGCCAAACCAGCTAGGGCCTCGATCTGCATTTTAAAGATGAAAAAACAGAACCTCAAAAAGAACCAGCAACTTGCCTGACATTACTGGACTTGTAAGTGGTAGAACAGGGCGTGAAATGAGATCTGCTCCACGCCAGTCTGTACCACCACCCCAAACTGGTATAATTCCCACACCAGGTGGCATCCCTGTAAAGACCTGAACCAAAAGTGGGACAGCAGGAATGAAAAAGAAGGTCCTAAACACTAATAGAACATGGACCCTACTGAAGAAAGTGGTTAATAAAAAGGTTACCATTTGTTACCTATTAGATGAGCAAATATCCAAAAGTTTGATAATACCTTCTGTTGATAAGGCTAATAGAGTGTAAACAGGCAATATCCATGAAATGACAAATTCATCTACCCTTTGACTTAGCAATTTTGCTTCTGGGAATTAACTGAGCAGAGATAACTGCAGAGAAATAAAAAAAACTACACACACAAGGTTATTTATAAAACACTGAACTCTAATGTCCACTACATATAGGGCTTATTAAATAAACTAAGGTACTTTCAGACAATGAAAAAATATGCCAGAGGGGAAATAAAAAGAAACTCTGGTATGAAAAGACCTCCTCCAAAACAAGGTGTACAATAGTGTATTTATACCAGCTTTTGTGGAAAGAGGTGAGAGAATAAGAAATACAATTTTAAAATCTGCATATGCATATTTGTTATAGATGTATTTAGAAACACCGGAAGACTAAGCAAGAAAATAATTATGGTTATAGGGGTGGGAAACACTTTTAAGATTTCTTTTTTAACCATAAAAATAGACTACCGTATTATTAAAAAATGAATATTAAAAAGCCTGAATGAAGAAGGCTCTGCTCTGGCCAGTGTGGCTTAGTTGGTTGAGCACTGTCCCCTGCAACAAGAGGTCAAAGGTTCAATTCCCAGTCAGGGCACATGCCCCAGTTGCAGGCATGCAAGAAGCAGCTGATCGATGTTTCTCATTGATATTTCTCTCTCTCCCTATCTCTCTGAAGTCAAAATACTTTTTAAATAAAAATAAATAAAATAAAAACACATAAAAAAAAGAAGACGAAGAAGGCTCTGCCCAGGTTCCCTGCTCTAGTCAATCTCATCCCTCCACGTATCCCTTTTCCACACCTGGGCTTGGCCCTGTTTGTCTACCACCTCCTCCAGGCAGCATTCAGGCTTGTATCCTCTGGGAGGTCACAGAAGACCATCTTTTTGCATCTTGCTTTACTGTATTTTTTGGAAGTTGTAAACATAGGCTTGAACTATTAGTTTCCTGCTCTCTAGATAATGTAAAATATTGTTGTCTTCTCTGAGTCCCAGAGATGAAATAACTTGTCAAAGGTGGCCCCGGACAGAGCTGGACTGAACCAGCCCCGAGCTCTGTCTAAGTCCATTCCTCACTGCCCCCATTCTGCCTCGTTACAGCTCCCAGCAACCTCGGTCCCTGAGGAACAGAGAGGTTGCCTTTGCCTCTCCTGCCCTAACAGAGTGCAGTGTGCAGTGACAGGCAATCACATGCTAGAGGGAGGGAGGGAGAGAGGAAGAGAAGGAAGGAAGGAAGGAAGGAAGGAAGGAAGGAAGGAAGGAAGGAAGGAAGGAAGGAAGGAAGGAAGGAAGGAAGGAAGGAAGGAAGGAAGGAAGCAGAGAGAGAGGGAAGGCGTGGTACTCACTCCTGCAGAGATGGGTCTGAATCGTCGGCATTTGCTGTCCCCAGGTCTGAGTCGTAGGACATGGGCTCCTCCGAGTGGTCTGGACTCTTGGAGCCGTTCTCCGGGAGCAGGAGGCTATCAGAGTTGAGGCTGCAGGACAGCTGGGACGAACTGGCCGTGTCCAGGCTGAGGGAGGAGGCAGTGAGCTGCCTGTTCCGTTGGATCTTATGGCCCGAGTGCTGGACTTCGATGTCATCTGAGCCTGAGGAATGGGAGATGGAGTCCAGAGACTCCTTCCGCTGGAGTTCTGTCCCCGAGGTAGTGACGGGGTCGAGCTCAGAGAAGGGGCAAAGCCCAGAGAGGGCCAGCGGGGTGAGCGTCCACTCGTTCAGGATGGAGGACTTGTAGGAGAGTTCGAAGGACAAGGATGTCAGTCCCTGCAGGAAGCTGAGGAGGAACTCGCTCTCCTCGGGGTCTCGGAGCAGGGCGGAGGGCTGGTAGTACTCGCCCAGGCGGGCTGGCTCCTGCAGCAGCAGCTTCAGGTAGCACTCCATCAGGCCGTCGTTGAGGGCCAGGCGCAGCCAGGCCCGGCAGCGGCCCACGTCCGTGCTGACAAAGACCAGGTGCTCCAAGTCCGAGATGGTGTGCCTGGGAAGGGGGAGGACAGGATGATGTCAGGAAATGACTCTGAATCCTGGAGGTGTCAGTTTATACACTGGTTGGCAAGAGCCAATACTAGTGACACAGGGGAAAGACACGGTCCCTGTCCTCCGTCCAGGGCACACCTGTTGTTAGTACAGCTGGGGTGGGAACTGGGTGATCACTTTCGGGTTGGAGTGAAAATAATGCTGTAATAATGGGCAGTTTCTGAGCTGGGCCTTGTGGAATTTCAGGAGGGAAAGCTAGGAGGACCTCGTAGGCACATGAAACTAGCAGAAGGAAAGGCATAAAGGGAAGGAAAGCCACAGAGCTATACCAGGAGTGGGGTGCACTGGCATTACAATGTGGGGAGGAGTGGGTGATGTGGTGGCAGAGCCAGGTAATGCAGGTTTTTGAAAAGCCAACTGGTGAGGCAGAGTGAGGCAACGGTCCCCACACCTGGCTGTGCCTCAGAATCACCTGGGAACTTGGTCAGGATGCAGATTCTGGGGCCTCCGAGTGAACCAGACTCTAGAATAGCATTGGGAGCCTGTGGGCACAGGAAGGTGACCTGACCTCAGCTATGCAGACTTTAGGGCGGGCTGCTCTGGATAGGATCAGACCCAGGTATATCGAACTCAGTTCCTGAATGCCTCGATGTGATTAAATGCCCCCTCGGACTACCAGTCTCCTGCTCAAGTCCCCTTCATGGGAGGACAGACCATGCTCTACAGGACGCATTGCCTGGCTCCGGCTCGCTTAAGCTCAGTAGATGTCAAGAAAGGACAGAATGAGATAAGGGGGGCAATTAGAAAGCCACTGTCACCCAGGAGTGCGGTAAGAACTGAGACAGGCAGTGGCACTAGGAAGACTAGAGGCTGACAAAGCACCTTTGGGCTGAAGGTGGCATTTAATAGCCCTTAAAGGCACACTGCCAGCTGCTTGCTCCGAAGTCCAGGCAGTTAGAGGCCGGGCCACAAAGACAAGTGTCTCAGAGCAAACATCCAGATGCTCTTCCTAGATTCCACTCTTTTACAAAAAACTCCCTGTGCCATGTTAGGAGTAAGTACTTAGCACACAGGTGCTCTAAGGCGAGGCCAGCAAACTTCTGTGAAGGGCCAGGAAGTAAAGATTTTAGGCTCTGCAGGCCACACCAGCTGTGATGCGGCCACCGAACTCTGCCAGGGTGTGGCCAAAAGACGGCTCCTGCTGGAGGTGACCAGCCCAGGGGCCCAAAGCAGTGCCAGGCTGCGGCCTGAGGAAGGAGGGGCTAATGAGGCTTGGTCGGACATATCCCCTACCTCAGCCACCCGTGTTCAGACACAGGAGCGCCTGCTGCTTTCCCACAAAGCTGAAGAGCCCGTGTCCCACCCTCCAAAGCTCCTCCCCAATGCAAAACCTCCCGGCTGGTCTCACTTGTGGGTGACGGCCTTCAGGAGGGGCCAGAAGACAGGCTGAGGCAGAGGCTTCTGGTAGGCGCTCTTCTTCCGCTTCCCCCCGGCCTCCGCTCGGATGTGCTTGGCGTGCAGGCCATGGATAAACACGGCCTCCAGGGCGCTGCACATGGTGTTGGCATCTCCGTCTTCACTGGTGACCACTGTGTCCGAGGATGCATACTGCTTCTGCAGTGCCTTCATGGATCCCACTAGCTTCTTCTTGATGACCTAGGCGGGGTCAGACGTAACACAGGCCTTTAGAATATCCTATGATGACCCCTGGAATGTAACTCTGCCTGTCACAAAATACATGCACAACTACACATGCACATACCTGTGTGTATGTTATCTGTATGTGCCTTCTGCAAAATAGCACATGCTAATTACAGAAAATAAAGATAAGACATACAGAAGAAAAAGAAAATCACACACACCATCCAGAGATACCATTATTATATTTTGCAAAGATATTTGTGTATCTATTTCTCTACAGAATAGTTTGATTTTTAGAGAGAGAGGAAGAGAGAAACATGGACGTGAGAGTACATCAATCAGCTGCCTCCAGCACGCCCCCTACCAGCGAACCGAACCTGAAACCCTGGCATGTGCCCTGGACCGGGAATTGAACCCGAAACCTCCTGATGCAGGGGGTGACCCCTAACCAACTGAGACACACTGGCCAGGGCTCTTCCGTTTTTTAAACCAAGTGTCAATAAGCTGATGGTCATATAAACCTTATGTTTAAGTATTGGCTCCATCATTCGTAATGGCGATGGGACTTGGGTAAATCCGCCTAGGACAGAGGTGAGGTGTTCCACCTTAGTTACGTGACCAAGATTCCACAGGGAGTCAAGAAGCTAAGAGGCAACAAGTGCTGCTTTAGAACAATAAGAAGGCCAACAAACAGGAGTACGGTCCACAGTCAGAAAAATCAGGTTTAGTCTCAGCTGTCAGTCACCAGCTGGAGTACCTCAGACATTTCACCTAACCTCTCTGAGCCTCACTTTCCTCACCTGTTAAATGGAAAGAATACTTCCTGATCTGCAGCATGGTGGGGGGGAGGTTCCTCTTTTCACTCAACCTTGTGTCCTTAATAAATGCTTGTTAAATGAATAAATTATAAAATATTCAAGTCATTTGGAAATACAAAGCAAAGAGAGTTCTATCAAAATAGAAGTACGTCAAAATTACCCAAGTAGCCCCACCAGCATGGCTCAGTGGTTGAGCCTTAACCTATGAACTAGGAGTCACGGTTCTATTTCCAGTTGGGGCACATGCCTGGGTTGCAACAGCTCAGTCCCCAGTCTGGGGTGTTCAGGAGGCAGCCAATCAATGATTCCCTCCCATTATTGATGTTCCTATCTCTCCCATCTCCTTTCCTCTCTAAAATCAATATATTTAAAAATTACCTAAGTATTTGGAAAAGGACTGGAAGAGATGGCAAAGAGACTGGTTTGAATCGGTAGGTGACAGGATGCTGGATAAATATTATATTGGCAGTTAAATGTTCCTTTTTTATAACAATGTTCATGAGACGTAATTTCCATAGCATAAAATACTCTCGCTTAAAATATACAGTTCAATGGTTTTTAGTATATTCACAGAATTATGCAACCATGGCCACTGTCTAATTTTAGAACATTTTCATTGCCCTAAAAGGAAATACTGTACCCACTGGCAGTCACTCCCTATTCCCTCCCCCCAGACCTTGGCAACCACTATCCTCCTGTCTGTCTATGGATCTGCCTGTTCTGGACATTTCCTAGAAATGGAATCAGACAACAGGCAGCCTCTTGCATCTGGCTTCTTTCATTGTACTAGGAGCATGTTTTCTTTTGATTTAGCTTCCTCTCCTCTATGTTGCAGCATTCTTCATGCATCAGTACTTCATTCGTTTTTATGCCAAATAATATTCCATTGCATGGATACACCACCTTATATTTATCCACTCATAGTTAGTAGACATTTGGGTTGTCCCCACCTTTTGGCCGCTAGTGTGGACAAAAGGGGCCACATGCTGACCTGACAAGCTCAGGCAAGGCCTGCATGGCGGTCTTGCAAACTCTTAAGACCCAAGGTAACCACAAAGGATGGTCTTAAATTAAACTTTAACTGAAAGCAGTTATGGTGGGTAGTCACTTCCTAGGTCAATAGTATCTTCCCTGACAAGGTCAATCTTTAACTGAGCTTACTGTCTTTTTGCATCTATGATAACATATCATTACAATGTCAGGGTAGCTTGCAACTTCCCCTTTTTTGGATCCCTCAGGGCACCACAAATGGCACCAAGGTGGAAACCACAAATTCCCTCATTGTTATTAGTATCGGGTTAATTGCAGACTGCTAACTATCCTGTGCCCACCTAAGTAATGTGTCTACCATTTTACTTTTTATCCAATCCCAAAGGTCCCCCTCACTTTTGCATTCTCCCGCCTCTCTAATCCATCACCAATGGATTTCATGTAACCCACCCACATCTCCTTTGATTGCAATGTATAAAAATAGATGAAAAACCGCCAATCTCTGGAGCATTATCCCAACTCCAGGCAACTGCCGACAGGCTCAAATAAACTCACACAAACTCTTTACCAGGCTTGAATGTTTTTACATTAACACTATGAACATTTACTCACAATGTTAGGGGCAAAAATAGAATACTGGAGACTAGCTATAGTTATAAGAAATATTAGCCCTAGCCGGTTTGGCTCAGTGGACAGAGCGCCGGCCTGTGGACTCAGGGGTCCTGGGTTCGATTCCGGTCCAGGGCATGTGCCTTGGTTGCGGGCACATCCCCGGTGGGGGGTGTGCAGGGGCAGCTGATTGATGCTTATCTCTCATCGATGTTTCTGGCTTTCTGTCCCTCTCTTTTCCTCTCTGTAAAAAATCAATAAAATATATTTAAAATATCATGCTCTATTAACTGTGGTTGCCTTGATTTGATTACAGAAAGGACATTCTACCCTGGCTGGGAGTTACAAGCCCCTGGGACCTGGGAATCCCTTCCACTCTCATTATCCTGGAAATATTAACAATCTCATCGCCCACACTATGGAGTCCTGCTCCAGCCCCCATTGCCTACTTCCCCTTGCCTGTAATTCCTACTTCCCCAGGTAATCTTTATCCTGTTGAACATAAGCAGCTGGCTTATGGAGGAGGAGAGTGGGAGGGCAGGTTTTGGTGGCTGACCTGCTGCGCTCCCACGCTACCAGCAGCATTGGAATAAATGTTTATACATGACCCAACCCTGTCTCTACTTAATTGGCTCAAGTAGTGACAGACAGCCGGACCCATTGGTTATCCAGTTTCAACAAGTTTTTGTGTAGACATATGTCATATGTTTTCAATGCTCATGGGTATGTACCTAGGAGCTGAACTGCTGGGTCCTATGGAGCACTATGTTTAACTTCTTGAGGAACAATCAAATTGTTTCCCACAATGGCTGCGCCATTTTACATTCCCACTAGCAATGTGTGAGGGTTCCAATTTCTCCATGACCCCACCAACACTTATTGGCTGCCATATTGGTTGTAGCCATCATAAGGGGTGTGAAGAACTATCTCATTATGGCTTCAATTTGCACTTATCTAATCTGTAATAATAAAAGCATAATATACTAATTAGACCAGACATCCTTCCAGATAAAGCTGGGGCTGTGAGGGCCAAGGTGGCCACTATGACTGCGAGGATTGAGCCCTTGCATGAATTTAGTGCATTGGGCCTCTCGTCCTATATAACAAAACCTTAATATGCAAATCAACCAAATGGTGGAAGATGGGTCACTATGATGCACACTGACCACCAGGGAGTACACTCAATGCAGAAGCTGCCCCCTGATGGTCACTGTGTTCCCACAGGGGAAGCACTGCTTAGCCAGAAGGCGGACTCACAGCAGGCAAACGCAGCAGCAATAAAGAGCGAGTGGGTCCCACACTGCAAGAGGGATATCTGACTGCCGGCTTAGGCTCGATCTCTCCAGACATCCCCCTGAGGTGTCCCGGACTACGAGAGGGTGCAGGCCAGGCTGAAGGCCCACTTGCCCTGTGCACAAATTTCATGCACCAGGCCTCCAGTGCCTAATAATGGTAACCATCTTTTCATGCACTTACTGGCCACTTATCTATCTCCTTTGGAGAAATCCTTCATTTTCAGGTAACCTTTATTAAATCCCAACTGTTTTTTGTTAACTTTTCATTTTATCACTGATAAGATGGTCTAGAAAGGGCAGGACTTCCTCAGAGCTTGCTTCTGCTATAACTTTTTTCTCATCCTGAGGCCTCTCTTCCCAGTGTCCATACATTTCAAAGTGAGAAAAGCCAATGAAATGGCTGTTCTGTGCACCCACCTCCTTCCCCACTCTTGATCCTCCCTTGTCACCTACCGAGATGGCATCGCGGGGGTCCACTCCATTCTCCAGCACTGACAGCATTTCCGCTCAGGCAGCAGCTCCCAGGGAAAACCACATGACACCTGTTGAGACAGATGGCGGCCAGGTGAGCAAGCTCCCAACTCGCCACCCTCAGCCAATCCCTAGGCCCCCAAGCAGCCAGCAGGTCAGCCCATTTTACTGCAACTGCAAGAAAGCCCTCTGAATGAAAAAGTAAAAAATTGAAAGTGGGTTTTAAGGAAGAAAACAAGGAAGGGGAAAAGTCCGAGGGTCTGGATCTTGGGAGGGAAGGAGCCCTGTGTGCCAGGGATGGGCCTGCCCCAAAGAGTGGGTGGAAAGTACCCTTAACTCCACACCCAACGCTGGCACAAACACAGGGAATGACGATTTACAGCCAGAGCTCAGGGTGCAGGGGACACTGCAGCTGTCTGTGCAAAGAGCCCGCAGGGACCAGGAAGCAGGCCTCACAAGTCAGTCAGAGCCGGGGCCTTGCACTCGCCCCCTCTGACTCCTGTCTCAGCCTGGTGTCTGCCACACAGCAGTGAACGGTGCAGGAGAAACTGCTGTGGGCAGTTAGACAGGAGCAGAGCAAGGACGATGGTCCAGGTACCGAAGGCCACCAGGGTGGAAAGCCCCAGGTGCCCAGCAGTGGACAATCAACTGCAGGGTGGGGCCTTATTCCCAGGGTGAACTTCCTCCCCTGGCTTATTGCAGGTCATGAGGCTTGGACCCCTGACCTTTCCTCCCTAGAGATAACATCTAGGCCTCAGGTGTGTTTCTGCTCCAGGCCCAGAAAAGCATCAAAACCAGCCGTGGCCGACACAGGACCAGCTGCACTGAGTAACGACCCCCCGGCCTGCTGCTGGCCAATCCATCCTAAAGGGACACACCTGGAAGACCACTGCATGTTATACTGAGAGCTCCTGGGACCTTCCCTAAAACCTCCACCCTTAAAGCCTTAGGACGGAGGACCCTGTGCATTCTCCCTCTCAGGAGCATGCCTAGAGCCTTTCCCGTCCAACCCCACCCCTCAGCAGGTTCCCTTTGGCTTCCTCACTCCCAAGCTCCAAGGCCCTTCCTTCACCTCCATAACTTCTTCCAGGAATTACTTTTCCTACCTCTGTCATTTACCCAATAAATGTTCTCTTACAGTTTGGGTCTTGCTCTGAATTCCTTCCTGGCGAGGTTGCTGAACCCAGGTTTGGTCTAACCTTACTGCTCCTACTACTGCCTACAACAAAGCAGCTTCAAAAAGGAGACTCTCTTGTTACACATCTGCTTCTCCTTTAGGCTGCGAGTCAAGCTTGAGTAGCACAGGGACTTGTGTAAAGAGGAACAACATGGGTTCTATGGACGGACAGGGCAACATGCTAACCTGACAAGCCAGGGAAGGCCTGCGTGAGGCGGCCTTGCAAACTCAGAGACCTAAAGTAACCACAAAAGATAGACTGAAATTAAAACTTTTTTTCTTTTTTAATATATATTTTATTGATTTTTCACAGAGAGGAGGGGAGAGAGATAGAGAGTTAGAAACATCGATGAGAGAGAAACATGGATCAGCTGCCTCCCGCACACTCCCCACTGGGGATGTGCCCACAACCAAGGTACATGCCCCTGACCGGAATCGAACCTGGGACCCTTTAGTCCGCAGACCGACACTCTATCCACTGAGCCAAACTGGTCAGAGCTTAAAACTTTTTAAAAAGCAGTTTATGGAAGTAGTCACATCTTCTCAGACAAAAGCCAACCTTTAACTGAACCTTCTATTGTCTTTTGCATCTACATCAAGCATGTCTAACTCCTGGCTTGCAGGCTGTGAGTTTGAGATGCTTGATCTCAGTACATTAACATACCTTTGGAATGTCAGGGTAACTTTTCATTTTACAAACCCCTCAGGACACAACCAATGGATCAGATTAGAGACCACAAATGCTCTCCTTGTTACTGTTATTTTATCATGTTAATTGTTGACTGACTATCCTGTCCCCACCTATGTAAAAGACGTATCATTTACTTTTGATCCAATCCCAGAAAAAGTTTTCCTTTCTCCTGCTTCCCCAATCTATCACCAGTAACCCACTTATATCTTCTCTTTTGACTGTAATCTAATATATAAAAGCCTAACTGACCATTTGACTATTTGACTGGTAGCTATGGCGTGCACTGACCACGAGGGGGCAAACACTCCAACTGGTAGGTTAGCCTGCTGCTGGGGTCTGGCCAATTGGGACTGGATGAGACAGGTGGGACATGCCCTGGAGCCCTCTCACAGTCCCTCCCCAGCCCTGATCATGCACCGGTGGGGTCCCAGATTTCGAGAGAGCAGAGGCCAGGCCGAGGGATCCCACCAGGGCACAAATTCATGCACTGGGCTTCTAGCATATAAAATAAGATGCAAAACTGACATTTAAAAAAAACACACAAAACTGACATTCTTTGGAGCATTTTCTCAATCCCTTGAGATTGTGCTTCCTGGCAATTGTCGACAGTTTGGTTCAAATAAACTCACAAAAATTCTCTGTAGATTTGCATATTTCTTATGTTGACAATTCTAATCTCAATTTGCCATTAATCAGCTAGGCACACTGGGGCACTGTATCAGCCTCTCCAAGGGAGAATATGACTGTGGGAAGTGACTAGGACAGGGCCTAATATGTACCAAGGACAAATGGCATCTATAATCTCAGTGGATGTGGCCACCTAGATCTACAGGCAGAGAATACCACTGTGTAAATGAATATGCACAAGTAGGTGGAATCAGTACACAGGACAATCCCTCAGGCAGCTGGCTTCCTCCCAGGAGCAGTGACTGAGGGCGCAGGTGGGGTGGGGGTAGGGGCTGTGGTCTTAGTCTGAGGGGGCTACTTGTTGGCCTGGTCCCACCCCAGCTACTTGGAAAGGCCAGGACCAGGCAGGCACATCCACATCTAAACAAATCTCCAGTGAGCACACAGCTGAGCTTGAGGGGACACCAAAAATAAAAGGTAATTGCTATCTCTGCTCCCCAAAGCTTATGACCTAAAGAAGTTAATAAAACCAAGGCCTGCTAAATGAGCTCTAGACCCTTTACATACATTGCCTCATTCTATTTCTCATAACTACCCTAGGAAGGCTCCTATATTACCACAATCTGACTGATAAGAAATAGAGGCTGACCCAAGTCGAGGAAATTCCCAAGATCCCAGAGCTGACATGGCAGACTACCCCAGCCAGGACAAGGCCAACACCAGCTCAAGGGAAATCCCCAGACTCCTGAATGAGTGCAATCTTCTCCCTCTGGAAGAGGCTGGTGTGAGTTAGGGTTAAGGGTTGGGGAAAAGGGGGCAATGAGGGACTGGGGGAAGGAAGGTTCTTCAGCTGGCGGCCCTGGTGGAAAAGGCTTTGATTTAATCCTGGACTTGGCAGAGGGCAAACAGGACCCAGAGCCAACCTCGCTAAGTAAGGACACGCAGAGGGAGGGAGCTGCGCACAAGGATGGGCCTGCAGAGCAGCTCGAGTCAGGGTGCGACAGACCGCCAGGAAGAACACTGGGCCCAGGCTGCAGCCCTGTCTGCCTGCCTCACACTTCAACTCTATTCCTCCTCACACCCACCCAGGATCCTCAGGGCCCTCCCAGAAGACCAGCTCCACACTCTGGCCACCAGGGTGACAGGGCAAAGGGCATGTGCTGCAGTGAGTCCCTCTACACACATGCCTGATCCTGGAGGCTGTGCTCCTTCTGGGCCGCGTGGTGCAGCCTCGCAGGCCAAGACCAGATTCTCTGGCTCCAAGGCCCTGGGCTCCCTTCGACCCCTTTCAGCAATTCCAGTGGCCCAAGGCCTTCGCCAGGCCTGCCATCTACACAGCGCCTGGAGATCCAAAACTAACCTTCCCTCTACCAGCCACAGGCCAGGCCCTTCAGGGCTTAGACCTCAACAATCTGAATCACAGCCTGGGCCCATTACAACCTCAGGAACTAATTAACGGAAAATACGAGAGTCCTCATTGGAGGGAGGGAGGCTTATCAATAAGTGGATGCTCTGGCCAAGCAGAGACCCACTAAAAACCAAAGTAGCCCTGCCGGCATGGCCCAGTTGGTTAGAGCATCATCCCAATAGGCCAAGGTTATGGGTTTGATCCCTGGTCAGGTCACGTATAAGAATTAACCAATGAATGCATGAATGAGTGGAGCAACAATGTTTCTCTCCCTCTCTCCCCCTTTCCCTTTCTCTCTCTCTTTCTCTCAAATCAATAATTAAAAACAAAAACAGACCTAGTTTGTTTGGCTCAGTGGATAGAGCGTCAGCCTGCGGACTGGGGGGTCCCAGGTTCGATTCCGGTCAAGGGCACATGCCTGGGTTGCAGGCACATCCCCAGTGTGGGGCGTGCAGGAGGCGGCCAATCAATGATTCCCTCTCATCGTTGATGTTTCTATCTCTCTCTCTTCCTCTCCTTTCCTCTCTGAAATCAATACAAATATATTTTTAAAAAAAGTAAACTGACACTAAGTAAGAGCAGGGTCAGATAAGAGATAAGTAACTGTTGCCTAAAACAAAGTGTCAGAAAAGCCACAAAATGACATCAGCATAGAAGAATCCAGAGAAAAGCCACTGGACAATTCACAACATAGAACTGGGACTGTGGGGTTCGGGCCACAATTTAGGGCACAACTTCCATCGTAGCAAGGCAAAGAACCCTACCTACGGTGTGCACTCCATGATGCTTTACAGAGGCAGGACACCGGCTCAGAGGCAGGAACCAGGCAACCTATGACCAAGAACCTGCTGGTGGAACAGGACTTGGGGTCTCTTGACAGCTGAGTCAGGGCTGCATCAGCCTCCGGTGGTCGGGCCCCAGTCTATGGTACTTGTTTCACAGAACACTCTTCACTGACATTAAGAACCAAACCGGAGGGAGGCGTGGCTCCAAGGAGACCCAGGCTGAAGGGAGTGCGGAGGGACCCTGAGCAGCACTACACAGGACTCTTCAAACAGCACCCGCGGAGTTGAGGGGGAAAGGTGACTTTCTGACTTTGAGGAAACTCCAAACCCTGCTAAGTCTGCCTCTCCCCATAAGTACTAATTCACCCCAACATAGCTCTTCAGACTTCTCTAACCTCATTGAACTCCACCACAGTCCTGGGAGAGGAGGGTTTACAAAGAGCACAGAGGCTCAGTACACACAGGCCCAGGTAGGAGACAGCATTCGCCGGTTTCCTCATTCCAAATCCTGTGCCTGTCGCCAGGACAAACTGCCTCAGGTCTTTGGTCCAAAGAGTTTCAGGCAAACTTATGACTTACAAAGCCTTAAGAGGCACCCAGAAACTCCACTGATCAACTAAGGCTTACCATCAACAGGAAACAATCTTGCTGAAAAGACCTGGAGCCCCAACCAACAGAGGCAGCCAAATTTCAGAGCCGCCCTTTCTTAAATGCTCCAGCATGC
Organism: Murina feae; assembly: GCA_004026665.1. Taxonomy (NCBI): domain Eukaryota; kingdom Metazoa; phylum Chordata; class Mammalia; order Chiroptera; family Vespertilionidae; genus Murina; species Murina feae. The sequence goes on from PVJC01021738.1 coordinate 22,950, forward strand.
AGTTAGGAAAGATCTGTTCTGGTTGTTTTTCTCCGTTGTGCTGCCTACCCTCTAAGTATGTGCAATTTCACTTCCTCCAGAAACCAAGGAAGAAAGAAAAGAGAAAAATGGCTCACATGAGACTTACATTAAAGGAAGAACTGGATGAGTGGCTTCACCGCTTTAAAACACTCCATCCATCAGTCAACAGCAGCCTCCTCTCCTCAGGGACTTCTCAGCCATTCCCAGCAGCCTCTGCTCGATGGCCTGAATCCAATCCTGTACCTGGCTGCTCAGAGCAGCCTGGCATTCAAGTCATCCAGCTCCTACAGGACCCACTGATGAGTCACGGTTTTCAGTTGGAAAAGAATGACAAAGTTATCTTCTGATTCAGAAAGGCAGCTGATCTTTCAGCCTTGTGAGGACGAATGAGTAAACAGAATCACGTTCCACCTGAAGAAAATCGGATTTCTGGTCCAGCTGGAGGGGGAGAAACTTCTAGCTTGATTCCCAGACCAAGGGCTAGTGGGTGAGGCCAGAAATGTGAAGTCAGTTAACACTAGCTATCTTTTTTCCTCCCTTTTTCTTTCCATCCAATAATAACCCTCCCCCCCCCCCGCCCCATATTCATGTCCAATACCCCTTAGGATTCTAGCAAGGGCCAAATTCTGAATGAATAAAAGCAGGTACTCTGCCCAGTTCATTCACCATTATATTTCTAGCACCTAGAACAGTGCATGGCACACAGTAGGGCTCAGAAAATACTTGCTGAGTAAAATACTGATGAGTAAAATAAAAATAAGGCTCAGGGTGGGTATCTCCCTATTATAGACTGTGGAGAGTTGAAGTACACAACTCTTCAGAGTGGGAGCTCCTTCCATTAGACCGAGCTACCAACAGGCTGAAAACCATTCTGATCTATCACACCTCAATGGGGAGATATTGGAGGTAGAAAGGCATTCTATTTTCAAATGAGCAGGACTACAAAGGGCGAGGAATGACAATGATTCTGTCTGGGGCCCTTTAAAATTGCTGTCCACTGCCAGTCCTGTGAAACTGGGGCACCAGAACTTGGAGGGAACATGCACTCAAAAGCCCAGATTGTATAGGCTGAGCATGGGGCCTGGGGCCAGGCATGTCCTCTGCCTGAGCTACTCTGAGACAACTAAGCTGTGTTCATAGGTAACCAAGGGGCCACAGGTCAATGATGCAACCCCTGCAAAAAGAGGAAGCGATTCAACAGCCTCCATGCCCACCTCGGCCTCAGCCTCCCAGGACCCACTCACCTACACTCTTTACAACATGTAACATCCCCTCTGGCTCCCAGTGTTCCCTGTGTGCAGCGTTGGGACTGGTCTGTTCTCAGATCTAGTCCGGAGCAGCACTCTGTGAGTGAGGGTCCTCTCCAGGTGCTAGGACAACACACATGGACGTGGTTCTGTAACCACAGCCAATCCTGCACAGTGGTACTTCCTAGGTTTCTTCAAGGCCAGAACACCAGCCAAAAGGAAGTGATGGCTTCTGTTGCCCGGACTGAGTGAGCTGGGTGGGTGGCCATTCCTCACCTACCAGGCATTTGAAAGACACCTACCATTCCAGGGGCCAGCACACATCATTTAATATGAATGCAATAACCATAATCCCTGGGACGGACATACTAGTAGGAGACCAGAAAAGCCACTGACGGAAGGGGGTGTATCTTTACTCCTCCATTCCTACTTGCCATCAGAGGCCCTGCACACACCAGGCAAGTTCAGTCTCTAACTGCCCAGCTGGTAGACTGAACAAGCACCTAGATTTGGCTGTAGAGGGGCAGCTGGTGGGACTGGCAGGACACTCAACTAAGATCTCAGATTGAATGGGGGTGGTGGTGCTGGGTCAAGGGAAGAATGGGTGGAGGGCTGGGGTGAAGACAACAGCAGTGAAAGGATATGGAGACCACAGTTTAATAAGACTGAGTGGGAGCGGTAGGAACGGAGGCAGCAAGAGTTGGGGGCGGTTTAGCAAAGACTTAGGATGGAGGATGTGCTCAGGATGGCTGGAGATGGAAAGGAAGTATGACAGGCTAGGAAGTTAGGGGTTTGAGTCTGTGCAGGCAAGATACAGCCCTGGGACGGGACTGTGATCGGTGTTATCAAGAAGAAATGGGTGAGCTGCAAGTTTACTTCGGGGGTGGGTCTTACGAGAGGGGGCAGAGGCGGGTGCTTCGGGTGAGCAGGTCTTGGGAAGCTGAGCTGCAGGAGACTGGGATAAGGACGCGCACCCAGAAAAAGGCAAACCAGATGGTGGGTCTCAAGATGCGCGCGGAGCATTAGGATGGCAGGAGGGGGAAGGGGGGAGGGTGACCTGGGCAGCCGCGACCGGGGTTGGAACCGGGCTAGAGAGGGGTCAGGGGTGAGCTGCTCTTACGCAAGACCGGTAGTGGGTGGGGGTGGGGGTAAAGGGGTAAGGGCTGGCGGCGGGTCACGGCGGGAGAAGACGGAGGGGACCGGGGGAGGAAGCGGGGCACGGGGTTTGGGCTGAGACCGGCGCGGGCTCGGAAGCAGGGCAGTCCCAAGGCAAGCGGGGGTTCGGGACCCCGTCGAGGGCCGCTGGCCCCCCGCCCGTCCGCGTCTCGGCCCGCCGCCCTCCACGCCGCGACGCCCAACTCACCAAAAGCAGTGGGGAGCGGGGCAGGGGGTCCTCCACGGACCCCGCAGCCGCAGAAGCTCGGCCCCAACCCGCGGCCTCCAGTGACTGACAACAGCGACCTGTGCCCACGGCGCCTGACGCCATCACGTCGGCTCGGCGTCGGCCCCGCCCCCGGCCCGCGGAGCCTATCGCGGATCCCGGAGGAGCGGGGGCGGGGCCGGAGGGCGGGGCTGGCGCTCGGGGCGCCGGGGGCTCGCAGTCCCCGAGTGGTTCTAGGAGCCTCCCGGTGGGCTACCCGGCGGGTTCGGAGAGCCCGGCCCGGACGTCGGGCCGAACGCATCGGCGCTGCCCGCTGCCCGCAGGTCGGACCGTAGACTCTGGCATCGGGTGCCTGCCCTCTCCTGGCCTCTGCACGGTGCTGCGGGGCGTCGGGGCCACCGCCGGCCTCCTGCCGCGAAGGTTGCCCGCTTGCAACTTGGGATGTAACCGCTGCCCCATTCTTACCTGGCCAGGCCTTCAGTGCAGCCCGGCACAGCGTTCAGGGCCACGTCGGAGCCTCCCGCCCGGAGGCTTTCAGGAAAACACGGAAACCACACTTACTCCCTAAGGAAGCGCCTAGCCAGGCCCCTCGGGCATTCTTTAACCAGCTCAGCAGCAGGGAGACGCAAAGCTCCACGAACCATAGTTAAATTTGGTTTTCATCGTAGACGTGACATTTCTCTTTCCAATGGATTCAAAACAAAAATAGCAAAGGGGTGGACTGCGGTGCTTCAGACACTTGGCAGATGCAAGCCTTGGTGTGAGCAGGGATGCCGAGGTAGGGCTAGATGCGGGTCCAGGGAGCCAGTGCTCCTGGGTGGCTGCAGGGCTGGCTGAGGATCAGGCCAGTTCTTGGAAGCAAGTTGCATTGACCTCTGCGGGGAGTGAGGGGAACGGGGGCGGGAGGCGAGAGAAGTGTTCCTGTGCTCCATGGGCCTTTCCTGGAATGCAGGTGTTCCCCTGTCTCTGAGAAGGTCAAGGTCCCAGAGCCTGTTCCCACTTGTGAAATCAACTTTTGGGGTGTGCCCCTCCCCCAAAAGCGCACTGGCTCTCTAGGTTTTAGGCTACATGAGTGAGTGCTAGGTGCCTACACTATGGTTAATGGTTGAGCAGGAAGATTAGAAATAAAAACAGTAAAATGTGAGACGCTCTGCCCTAACCTGAGAGAAGAGGGAGTCAGGGTTTTACTATTCGTGGTAAACAGAAGCTCCTGCTGTTTGCCAGGTAAAAACATGTGGAAGGTAAGTGCCTTTGTCACCCTCATGGTGCAGATAAGACAGCCACGTTCTCACCCAGCTCTTTCTGCGTCTAGTTGGAGCGGTAGGTAGTTCCCTCAGTGAGAGAGCAAGCGGGCCTGAGAGCCAGGAATGCTTAGGTTTGAATCCCAGCTCTACCCCAGGCTGTTTTCTGGGTCTTCCCTAAACAGGGGCCCAAGGCAACCCAATAAGCCTGGAGTTAAGACAACTGCCACAGTGTCTGTATTTTTTCATGGGCCCCTTGAGTTAACATTGAAGATAGAAACTTCTCTTGATGTTCAGAAAAGAGAAGTCAAGTCACACCACCCATGGCCCCTTAGCGTTGAGAGGAGGGGTCAGAGTGTGTGAATTCATGGAAGTTTCAGAACCTCCCTGAGCCTCAGTTCCTCATCTGTAAACTGGGGAAGATATCAGCTGATGTGAGGATTAAATGAGATCATAGCCTCAGGAGAGTTTTTGGTCTGTAGTAAGCACTTGAAGATGACTAGCTATTATTACAGTTCTGGTCATTCTCATCTTTCCAAGCCAGCCATGTTCCTGTCTTTCACTGCTCTTCTGAGCACTGGAGCCAGAGCCTTTTCTTGTTTGAGCCCCAGATATATCCTTACTTGCCATCAGATTGGAATCATCAAACTAGTACTCATGCATCTCTCTCCATACTGGAATAGCTAGTTTTCTTCTGGGTTCTGCTATACGAAGCTGATTCTTACCAATTTCCTTAAGGAAAAAAAAAAAAGGATTTAAAAGTTTTTATTATTTGTCAACTATCTTCTATAATAAAAGCGAAACATGCAAATGTGACCGTTACCACCAGCCAATCAGAGTGGCTATATGCAAATTAACCCAGCCAAGATGGAGGCCAACAGCCAATCAGAGTGGCTGTATGCAAATTAGCCCAGCCAAGATGGAGGCCAACAGCCACGGAACTAGAACAAACCAAAGGGTTCTGTTGCAACTGCCTGCCTATGGCAGTTGGAAGTGGCACCAGGGCACCAGGGCACCAGGAAGTGGGAAAGCAAGGTGGCGGGCCGGCGAGCGGGTAAGAGGTGGCAGGGGGTCGGCGGCCTGCTTGGTGGGCTTCCCAGGCCCTTTGCAGAGCATCGGGGAGTGGGTAGGAGGTGGCAGGGGGTCGGCGGCCTG